>CM023488.1:35172781-35359453 GCA_013339685.2 Hyalomma asiaticum | reverse complement strand
AGCAAGCACGCTACCACTAAGCTACGGCTGCTTCTCCCGCTCGGTCTATATAGTAACATAAACCTATTGCACCAACATATGTAACGGTGGTGATTGTATAACGTGAATTCCGCTTCTAATGTGTGATAAGCACTGTCATAGCAATACAGATGTTCTGCTACCATTTCGTATGCTTTTTCTGCTAATTCGCTCGATCCCTTAGGAATGCTTCAAGGAACGACGTTTATGACAGCACATCAACGCACCGTTTAGTGCATTTTTCCTCGACAAAACAGATGTCTGTGATTCGGACTAACGTGACTTCAAACGTCACATCGTATCATGAGGTAGTGTTTAGTTACCAGGGTGTGCCGAAGTTCCTGTTTAGCCCATGTTAAGCATATTAATGAGTGGTTGCATCGGCTTTGCACAAAAAAAAACCTTGATCCTGCTTGTAACAGTTGTACTGAATGAAAAGCAATTTGACATAGGTAATTTCCTCGTTGGCGGCTTCGCAATACACCGATTTCCACAGTGCGTGGGATCTGCAGGCTTTCTTTCAACGTGCCCCCGCCACGGTGGTCTAGTGGTTATGGCACTAGGCTGCTGATCCGAGGGTCGCGGGATCGAATCTCGGCCGCGGCGGCTGCATTTCGATGGAGGCGAAATGTTGAGGCCCGTGTGCTGTGCGATGTCAGTGCACGTTAAAGAACCCCAGGTGGTCGAAATTACCGGAGACCTCAACTACGGCGTCTCGCATAATCAGAGCTGGTTTTGGGACGTTAAACCCCACAAATCAATCAATGCTTTTCACTGTATATCTATCACGCAGCTATGTTATGATCGTAACTGTCATGCATCAATGAGTTGAGGGCAAATTTGTGAGTAGTGGGAAGATGGCAGGTGGTAGCTGCGCTTTTCTATGCGCGACCCGATACTTTTCTCTCGATATTTTTTATTTCATTTCTTCCCTTTCTTTTTAGCTCTTTCTGTGTTGTCCTTTGCATAACCGTTACGATGTTGCGGTGTGGGCAGTGAGTGAAGAAGAGCGGGTGCACTTTTTCCTTCTCCGACAGAGCTAACAGAGGGGATTATTTTTAAGATTTTTGCCTTGACCTTTTAATTTTCCCATTCTCTATATCACTACATGTATTGTGGCCAATCCCCCTCGTGGGTGTTTGCCAATTATATAGGCCACAACAACAACAATTACAGAGGGGATTGAGCACATGATGGTCCCTTAGACATCGCTGTCGTGACGGGAAGTGATTGCTAGAAGACAATGCTGTTCACCGAAAAATTTTCAGGAAGTCTTGTGGCGAGCTTAGCGCAAGGGCGCCCGTTAACGTTTTCACCGATTGCACATAGCTCAGTGCCCAGGAGGCTCATATGGTGACGCCATCTGTCTCGGTGATATTCTGAGAAGAAAGGAATGATGACAAGCATGCAGTGCCAGCCTGACTAAACGTTGCTTTGTCTTCTCATTCTACCAGTGCTACGAGACTAGCCTAAAAAAACTTCTCGCCTGCAGGCACTAATCAATGTGGTGCACGTCTGTAAAAATCGGGTATTGTGCGGACCGCAAAGCACGTGCAAGAAATGTCAGTTCGCGCTGGGCCATAGACATTCCTTTGGTTTTTACGAAAGCAACGGCGTTTCGCTTGGGTCTGCGCGGGAACAGTAATTTGTACGCTTATATGTGAAGGCTCAATTTTGCATAAATATTTAGTGTACGCCATAGAGCTTGCATTGATACGCAGGTAGCAGGATCGAATTTCGGCTGCTGCTGCTGCTACATTTCGATGGAAGCGCAATGTAGAGGCCCGTGTACTGCGCTATATCAGTGCATGTTAAAGAACTGCGGGCGGTCAGAATTTCCGGAGTCTTCACTACGGCATCTCCCATAATCATATCCGTGGTTTCCGAGCGTAGGACACCAGAAATCAACCAAATCAGCTTGCGCTGACCCTGTAGCACGCGTCCCTTAGATGCTGTAGATTCTTGATTGCGTATCGGAAGGTCTTTAAGAAAGTAGGCGTGAGTGAAAATAGTGTTTCTTGTAACAGCCGCCGAAGGCCAACCAGGCGAAACGCACGCCATGGTTTTCGACGACATTATAACCATAATTTATCGAATATGTGGTCAAAGAAGCCGACACTAGTTACTAGTAAAGAAAGCTAAACAATAGCAGCATTCAGCCTTGTATAGCCAACATTATCATCCAGAGTTATGACTTATCTGTCCGTGGATATCATTATTGTCGCTAATCAGTGTTTGTACTACGAATAAACACGTTAGCGCAAGAGAGTTTGCGTGCTGTGTGTAGTTAAGAAGGTTCTCACCCTACGCTATACAACAATGTAACAACTTTCGTTAACTTGCTACCACAAACAGCGCGTGTAACAAGGAGCGTCAGAAGCCACGAAAAACAATATGCCAGTACTGCACACACCACTTCATTGTCTTGCATTGATTGATTGATTGATTGATTGATTGATTGATTGATTGATTGATTGATTGATTCCTGGGGTTATGCGTCCGAAAACCAGCTATGATTATGAGAGACATGGTAGTGGAGGGCTCCGGAAATTTGTCTTACGCTGCAACGGTTCGCGCAGTACAACTGTGAAATGCAGCCTAGTAAGCCACTCGGCCCCACCTCTAAGCTAGACAAGTAAGTGAGACCCACGCGCAGTTACAATGCCGCGTGAGCGTTTCTGTTGTCTATCTTATACCTAGATTCTGCTCAGCAGTCTTGCGAAAAAATAATTTGCAGTGGAAAAGGATATATTTACGCGTTAAGCGTCGGGCTTTTACATTTATTTTTATACTTATTGGTGCTGTATCGCCTGCAGGGGTTTTAACAGGGTGGTATGGTATACGTGAATGAAAATGCAACCTAACAGCACACAAGATATATGCACAAGCAAGGTTACCGTCCAAATTTTTATACATGTGCAATGTAATTACATATTTTTCTAGCAGATCAGATACAAAAACAAAGGTACAGCAACTTACGCGCTAAACGAGGCACTCACTGTAGTCAGCTTATGACGTACGGTTTCATGGGAATTTCTCTTTTTTTAATGTTAGGGTGCATACTCAGCTCTTGAAACAACATAAAGCGACATTAATTTGTTTGCACCAGAGCACAATGCGCACAAACAGACGCCCTGTGTCAATCGGCTATCATTTCCTAGGAGCAGTAACCAATACATACCGCGTTTAGGCGAGTACACTCACGTCCCACGTGCTTAAACAAGGCCACTTGAAAAAAAAAAACGTTTCGCCATTCAGTAACTCTCGGTATCACGGAACTAAAAATCGTAAGGCATTATCAGGCATCTCGAATCAGCGGTGTTAAAGGAATATCGCTTTTTTTTTCTTATCTTGGCCGCCACTAACGTTTATCAGTTTGGACGCCGCTTAAAACCACGCTGCCAACACACGGCAGCAAGTACTATTCAAGAACAACGAAATTCACAACATGTAACCTGCCGTCATCACATTGGTTTGATCATGCGAAGTTTATGGAAATGCAATCACTCCGCTTAGAAAACGGGAGGTGGCGCTGCAGTCGCTGCCTATTGAGTTCCCGTGCTTCCCGTGTCATCAGTATACCTTTGATGGGGCCACGCTGCGTGTGAACATCGTTCTTCGGCACTCGTGCGTGGTAAGTAGCTCCCTCTTCCAAAGCGCGTAGCTCAAAGCACTTTTCGAGGAAGTACTGGTTGAGTAGCCTGCCCGTAACCATCGAAAATTTTTAGGCGTAGTTGGACAGGCAAATGGGTGTCTTGAACACTGGAATAGCGCCTTTGTTCGTGAGCTCTTAAGCCCCTGCCACGGTGGTCTAGTGGCTGTAGCACTCGGCCACTGATCCGTAGGTGGTGGGATCGAAATCTGGCCGCGGCGGCTGCATTTCGATGGAGGCGAAATGTTAAGGCCTGTGTACTGTGCCATGGCAGTGTATGTTAAAGGACCCCAGGTGGTCAACTTGCCTAGCCCTCCACTGTGGCGTCTCTCATTATCATACGATGGGTTTGTGAAGTAAGACCTCAGAAATCAATCATTCGTGACTTCTTAAGGATATCTTTGTTATAGTCAGTTTTACACAGATATAATGCGGCACTGCAACCTAGTGCGTGTATAGTTACATGCAGCTCTACTGCAATGTGGTGATTTGTGAAATTATTGCAATGACTGCACTAGACGAAGGTAGCGGGTGCCGTTGCTCTTATTGTCTGGCCGTTGCATAAGGGATTTTTTGTGCTAGTTGGTTTATCTTCAAACATGTGCTAACCGACGCAAGGGGACGACCACACGAAGGGAGACGCGAACACCCAAGCACTAACAAAGATTTATTCTCCCAAGCACTAACAACGAAGATTTATTGGCCAATATAGCGGACCTTATAAATGCCGAGTAAAGCATGCGAAATAACGCGGGGCGGGGGGAAGGGGGGGGCGGGGGAATTACATGAGTGCGAGCCTGCCAACAATGCAAGCACCACACAGTCAAGAATGTAGATAGGCTTCGATAGCATTTGCGCCGGTTCCCGCATGTTTCAATGTTTGAAGGACGTTATCCGTGGTTAACTGCCAGTTATGCAGCGCATCCAAAGTGACAGCCATGTGGCAGCATTCACTCAAGCACACAGTTCCGTGAGTATGTCTTTGTGTCGTCCTCTGGGCAGTCCTGGATGCCATACGCCACTGACATATTACTCGTAAGGAAGCTTCATGGGTTAACCTACTTTCGCACGAGATGTCTCTCATAGGACTTCGGCTGGCTACTCCCTGTGAGAATCGCTCAGTGGTAGCCGTAACGAATGGGATCAGCCATTGTTGCTCCGGCCATGGCATTCGCATATTTGCGCTAGCCCGCTGAGCACACTTGTTCTGCCTCGTATCTCATTTTGTCTCCCAAATTGTGACGCTGAGCTATATTGTATTACTAACGAGGAATGTAGCGCCTTCTTCGTCTTTAGCTGATAATAACCACTTCTAGTGCATCTTCGCTGCCTGTGGTTACTGAGTAGCTGTTCAAACTAGCAAAACAGAAGCGCCGGCACCGTGGTGCAGAATTTTTTTCTTTGAGTATGACGCCATGCATTCGTGTTGCACTTGAGCCAGTTAGACACCTCACAGGTCTACTTCAAAACGCCGACGCCCCTCAGCTCAGCAAATGTTCTTTTTATTTTTTCATATTACCTTGAAATGGGTTCGGTTCTGAATTTTCTTCGTCGAAATCACGGATGTATTAATGTGATGCACATCTTTTCTGCAGTACTCTCTACGTCGCCTCGTTACAAGCGATGTCGCTCATTTATCACTAACCTGTCTTAATCGTCCCTATTCTGTCCTGTAAGACAATCAGCAGTATGTTTCTGTGCAAATAAATTTACGTACTTTGTGATAATTAAGTTGCTAAGTAGCTTTCGTCGAGGCACGGCCACCTCAAACAGCCGTCTTCCGTCCACACTGCATAGCGACGTAAGGAAAACACGCATATGCCTCAGCCGCTTTCTTGTCTACTCGCTGCTTTACTGTGCTAGTCTCGCTTTGTCTGGAATAGCTTTTTTTTTTCGCCACAATGTCAGAAATCCCGGCGGTGGCTACTTGCCCAGAGTAAGCTGTCGCGTTGCAGCGGCATGTCTGCTTATTGAAGTACGATATCAACATGCGTTGTTGATCGCGTTCTTGCGTTGAAGCCACCAAATTAACGTTGATGCAGATTAACAATCCGTACAGACAAAAATTTTTGTGTGCACGCATATAATGCATGAATTAACCAATCTTTATCAGTTAAGCACAATCTTTTTGTCGTATTAAAAGGATACAAAGGAGCACAGTTTAAATGCTAGGTAATTGTCTTCACTTCTGCTGCACCGTATGTACAACTATTACCAGTACCTGCTGATAATTAGTTCCATGGGCATCCACGTGTTGTCATTTTTCAGTTACCGCATTTGCACAGAAAATTTTAGCAATGTACACGGGCGAGAGAAAAAGAAATACCAATGCAGGCTTTTCGCACACGACATAACCATCAGTATGTGTACACGCATGCGCCAAGAAATTGAGATGAAGAATGAAGAAAGATAATACAGAAGGCAATCCGATCTGCTTATCACTTTTGCTTGTTTCAGAAAAGTTTGGTCTCCTTATCACTTCCGGGTGTAGAAATCAGTCTGACCCACTTCGGTCTATCTCTGCCTCCCCATGTGGTAAGCATAATCTTAGATACGTATAAAAAAACACATTACTTTGTCAGCCGCTACTCCTTGTCTTTAAGCAATACAAATATCAATTTCAAATACACGCACGAGCGTGAAAGGTTGGTTTTGTTTGCTGTTCCGCTATTGTTGTTGTCATCTAAGTGTCCGTTTCGCTTGAACGTTTCGGTTGGCGCCATTCGCAACGGATCTTCCGCTGAGCCAGCCCTACACTTGTGTGCTTCACCATCTCCCGTGCTGTATTTTGCTCTACCCAAGAAATTACAAAGAATAATATTCAAAGTGAAATATCTACCGCACCTGACAACTATCCTGGAGCGCGTTATGTGAATGGATGTTAGCGTGCAACAGAGCCCCATTTTAACGAAATTCTTTTCTCGGCCGGTTTACCTGCAGCGGTAGCTGAGAATTTCACACGTCTCGCTGCTGACTTCGAGGATGTGGCTTATACTACCCGAATCAACACCAACGACCGCGTCTCTGTGGTAAAGAGACCCAAGAACACCCGCATGTTTCACACACAACCACAGACAAATACATACGATGAGTCGACCGTGTTGTTATGAGGGGTTTAACGTCCCAAAACCAGCTCTGATTATGAGGGACGCCGTAGTGGAGGACTCCGGAAATTTCGACCACCTGGGGTTCTTTAACGTGCACTGACATCGCGCAGCACACGGGCCTCAACATTTCGCCTCCATCGAAATGCAGCCGCCGCGGCCGGGATTCGATCCCGCGACCCTCGGATCAGCAGCCGAGTACCATAGCCACTAGACCACCGTGGCGGGGCGATGAGTCGAACTTAATCTGTAGTCCTCATTACAGCGTGTGTCTTTGTTTAAGCGTGCGAAAAAGCAATTAATCTTCGATCCTATCTATGTCATGTTTCTAGCCACTCTCGTGTTTCCTTCTCTGAAATGGTCAGCATAGAGCCATTCCCTCGTGTATGGCCAGTCTAAGAATGCGGCTGTCCTGAAATTAGCCTGACGTTAAGGATGGTCCTCTCACGAACACATTGTGCACTAAAACTTTATTAATCCAGCAGTTACTCAACTCTTCTCATGTGACGGGAGGTGCGATGGAGAGTAGTGCGCAATTACTACGCCATATTTTCATCACAATTGCCTCGCTCGAAAAGACATCGTTCTTTATGGACGTTCGCAGCATGAAAAGCCCTGAAGAATTATTTTTCTATATCCAAGGCGTAAGCCGTGTAAAAGCTTGACGCCTATGACATGGTCTCCGCTTTCGCTTAATCCACATGCTACAAGCAGGGCAATGACCTCGGGAGATTATATATGATGAAAATGGATTCTTTGTTTAATGCAGGACAGAGGGCACCTCGTCATACCAACAAAGGCTTCAAGCTCAAGGACCAAGAGAAGACTTGGATGGTACCGGGGGATCCCTTGCTGATACACCATGGAATGTGGGAGTCCTCACTACACTCACTCAGCCCGGACGCCTGTACGACCATCTTCCCTCGCTGTGGGGAGTCCTGTCAGCGAGAAAACAAAACGCAATTTTTCCTCGTCAACATTTGGAACAATGCCGATGGCCAATTCAAGGCAAGTCGGTTTCGATTCGCGAAGACATCAAGGGATCGACCAATACGATCACCTCGCGTCATCACCATTTTGGGAGTCCTCCCCCTCAACTTGTAGTACGCCATCGTATGAAGACACCCAGAACACGGAACTCTTTTGGCGACCTCACGAAAAAACCTGCCCTCGTCCGAGGACTCCTGAGAGGCACCAGTACGAACATTTGTATCACAACTTCCAGATCCGGCACAACAGAGAGACTCTCGGGCAGTCACGCTATTCTGGCAAGAGCATGCGGGCAGGATCTCGTTATTGGACCCCGGCTCAGCTTCGGCAATGGTGGGTAAAGGATTCAACGGATCGCGATCCTGGAAGGGGAGCAGGAATTACGTGTGAGCAAGAGTCTCCGAGCACGAGCGGAGCGTCGCCTTGTGAAGAACCTTCTTGCAATGGTTCAAGGGAATGGAATAATAGTGTGGATGATCCTACCATGGGCATGTGGTCTGGTAACGACGCAGCCGCTTGCGATAAGCATCCGTGGAAAATGACGCCGTCCCGTGAGGCAGCATCAGGGGAGTCCCAAAGGGCCTCTCTGCATACCAGTGAAGCTGCGTGCTCCATCGCCGGGTCACCAGACAGCGAGGCTTCGCCAACACTTCAAAGTATGTTTCATCCGACACCAGAAATGAGAGACGAGCTGGTCTCCTTAGAGGAATCGTGGAAGGCATTTTTGGAAACGTGGACATCCCTTCTGATTGATCGATCTTTGGATGATAACCACGCATGGCCGACGTTGCAACAGGTCTTAGATAAGATGATGGAGCAGGTAGCGACCCCAGATTACAGTGACAAGCATTGCGAGTTCTCTCACGACTCTGGCGTTGCATTGACGGGATATTCTCCCGCGTTTAGTCAACCTGAGTACCAGTCCAACAGCGACGACGACGTGCTTAACTCGGCGATGCCGCATTATTTCTCCGACTGTACTAGCTCTATCAGCCAGGAATATCGATACGTTACCGCAGATAACAAATCTCTCGGCGTATGCTATGTTTCCAGACCTCTGAAAAATACGAAATCTCTTTTGGTATGTGATGTCGACAAAATTTTGTCGAAAACATGCGGGGAATCACCTGTAAACCCATTCGGGGTATCAGAGGACAACACGGAGGAAGCGGCAAGCCCTGATGTGGAAAGACAAGAAATGAGAGCGAAGTCTCCCTATAATGAGGAGACAGTGCGCTGCATAGTGCCTCTGGATACATTCCAGACATATTCCGACCATTCTTCGTCAGATCTAACGGAAGTTCAGTCGATGACACTGCAACCCAGCCGAGAAAATGCAGGGCTAGCGGGATGCCAAGCAACTCTCATGAAAGAGTTATTTGAAGACAACAGCCCCTATGACGTTATGGAATGGCCGTCGTGTGCTCAAGCAAAAGCAGTGGACAATGTGTACCAGACGAGCTGGGAAGGGGCATTCGACGATGAGGAAGCGCTGAAACCTGAATACTCTTCCCACGGGGAAGGCCTCACCCTACGCAAACTTCTACGAATCGGGAAGTGAACCAATCACTCCTGCAACGTGGACGTCGGCGTTTGAGGAATTCGAAACCGCGACTAGCTGAAGAAACCGGTAAGGTGATTCAGCAAAATTAGCTGTCGAGTGGCAGCGTCGAGTTCGAGTTAAATAAGCTACAAACATCCAAATGCCGTTCCACGCCTGTCAGTTAAGGCTCGGGAACCACGTCCATGCCGGCGGAACAATGTTCATGTCAGAAGAAAGTGACGCCGGGCCAAAGGCTTGACTCGATGGCTCCGGAGTTTGCAGTGTGTGCAATATTTCTTGCGTAGATATACGAAACAAGGGTCGTTCGATATACAGAATTCGGTTTGCTGCCATACCGACACTCTATAGCTGGATGGAAAACAAGCTTCGTGGGAATACGGGAGCAACAATCTAAGGGAACGACAAAGACCCAGAGGAACAAGAAGCTAACTTCGTCGATAATACCGGTGAACCTGTCGGTGAGCCTGCTCAAGGATTGCGCCTGTCTGTGCCAATAAAGCGTTCAAAATGTTAAAAGGAATCGATAAAGACGTTTGCCTGACGGGAAGTCAAGTCGAACCTGATAATCCCGCGATGATCTGGTCAATTCAATGTCAAGAACACTGACAAAGCTGCTTCGATGAAACTGGTCTGATAAGAGTTCCATAAAATTTACGTGACAGTCCCGGTCCAAGAAAGCGAACTCTGGTCCTCTTTTAGAAAAACCAGCTTTTAAATCCCACTGACGAATAAAGACACTGTGATCAGTTCAACTTTTTGTCTGGAATTACTACACAATTTCTGTCTGCACGACAACAGCACGTCACGCGCATGCGTGAGAAACTGCATATAAGACACAACGTGAAGTGTTTTGTCGTGTTAAACATACTTTCAATTTTAAACAAAACGAAGTATTCTTCGATAACTTATAATTTTGGAGTGCGGGAGGCGGGAATGGGATACTGAGGTTGCTCCCAAGAATGGGTCGTCTCGTGGCGCCACAGAGCTCCGTATCTAGTGGGTGGTGTGTCAGTTAACTTGTGCTAAGTGTTTAAGAAGAAATACGCATGTACGATACACAAATGCAGCCATCTAGGTATCGTATGTTGTCGTCTTGACCATCTACATTTCTCGCTAACGCGCTGAATAGTTTTTTGTCCTTTTAAACCTTCGCATGTTCCTTTAAACGCAGAGTCTTAAATCGGGAAGTTGTAGAGCATGTTGTTGGTGCGGATAATGTGCTTTCAAAATAGACGCAGTGGTACTACTGCTACCGAGAATTTAATTACGGAAGAATCTTTAATTACCGAGAAATCGATGTGGATTTCTCGGTAATTAAAGATCCTTAGTTGCCGAAAAATTCGGCCTAGTGAGGGAATCGAACCCGGGCCCAATGCTTGTCGAGGACGGCCACTCTACGAATTGAGTTAACTGGGAGGGAAGGGATTGGCAAAGCGAGGGCTAATTTATCGACTGCTCGAAGCACATGGACATGAATGTGGCAAATGAGTTCTGCGGAATCCCGCAAGGTGCAGTAACATTTACGAAAGGGAACATTAGAATACACCCGTGTGTAGCACACAAATCCACATGATTGATTGATTGGTCTGTGGGATTTTACGTCCCAAAACCAGCTGTGATTATGAGATACGCTGTAGTGCAAATCTCCGGAAATTTCGACAACCTGAGGTTCTTTAACGTGCACTGACATCGCACACTACACGGGCTTTCGTCGGGCCTCCAGCCTTTCGCCTCCATCGAAATGCAGCCGCCGCGGCCGCGATTCGGTCCCACGACCTTCAGATCAGCAGGTGAGTGCCAGATCCACTAGACCACCGTGGTGGTTCACAAATGTACAAGGCATTCGTCTACAAGCTACAATTATTTTTCTGATAAGTACACATAGATTTCCTTGTAGCTTTGTGTGCTACACACGTGCAGATAATTTTTCTTTTCTTTTTTTCACAGTCGCTTCTTACGGATATTGTAGTGATCTACTTCCATCCTGCGCCGTTCCGTCACACATTAAAACTTCTATGCGCACTTTGCAGCCCACTTTGCGGGGATGCATAGTCGAAAGTGCTGCTACGTCACAACCACAGAACACGCGCATACACACACGTGCGTGATGCTGTGGTATTGGACGCTTTTCAACGGACGGAATCGGCCGTGCGCGCATGGGGGACTCAAGGTACAAGCACGTGTTCATCTGGGTGGGTGTGCTTATGGGAAAAGGGGCGTTCGTATACGTTCGCGGATTTCTGGCAGAGAACCTGCAACTCCCGTAACGTCAGCCATCATATGCAGGGCACTGCAGCAATAAGTGCTGGAACGAACGGCCCAAATAGCGCTGAGCCGCTCTGGCACCTGTTGAGACGTGGCCATAGATGTCTAGGTAACGTGGTTGGCGCCACAGCGGCAGTTTCTGCTCATATCTTGCAACCGGACATGGCGACCGCGATGCATATTTAAAAGGCTTTGGCACCGCTATCGGATGACAAGAGAAGAAAAATTTAGCGTCATAAAAAATAGGTCGATTCAATATTGAATCACTTTCTTAACGGTATTTCCATGTTTCCTAAAACAACTTAGTTTCATTCAAAGCAATTGGAAGGAAAATGTCAGATTTGAAACACAAAAAGACAATAAAGATTGATTGACTGATTTACGTGGTCTTACGCCCTAGAGACCAAGAATTCATTTTGAGAGACGCCCTAGTGGAAGGCTCCCGAAATTTCGACCACCTGAAGGTCTTTAGCACGCACTGAAACCGGACATCATACGGGTCTCAGCATTTCATTTGCATCTAAACTCAGCCGCCACGGACAGACAATAAAGTGTAGGCATGCAGCCACAACTACAAGCGGTTTCGTTAACATGCTGTACCTGGACCAGCATGACTAACACAAGTGGTAAGGTGTCAGAGTCATTAAAGACAAAGTGGCGAAGGTACAACGCTACTACTCTAAGTTAAATAAGCAAATAACGACAAATAAAAAAAATCCACAGCATATCCACGGAGTGAGTGATGATGAGTGGGCGAAGCTCCGGAGGTTCATCGTAGATCGTGCCGAGTTCCGGATTAATTTAGTTAACGCGACGCTACGAATCCTTATGGCTCAACTACGCACAAGTGAAATCTCCCATCGGCACTTCATTGCAAGTCAATATCCAGTGCCTACCTATATATATACATATATATATATATTGTTACGTCCACAGTAGTGGTTTCGGGTTTATTTTCAGAAGGCGTAGACCGGGGGAAGTCCACACAGACCAACGCTACCGAAGATGATGATGATGATGATGTTCCTGAAGAATTACGGCACTTACCCACCAGGGGGGATTGGCCAAGAGGTGATTACGTTTTGATTTTAAATTGTTGGAAGGAACCGATAGAGAGAGAGAAAAAAAGGATGTTTTAGAGGGAATTTAATTAGTGGAATTGTGCATGTTAACCATTCAAACCTGACAGATGAGTCACCAAGACATGTACCGAAACTGATCCAACGTCGTCTTCCTTCACCATCCGCTCTGCTTCTTCTTCTTCATCTTGTGCCACATTCGATATATATATATATATATATATATATATATATATATATATATATATATATATATATATATATATATATATGGGTGGCCGGGCGGGGAACGGTTCTCCAGCACGAGCAGTCGGTATGATGATGATGATGATGATGATGATTGTGGTTTTTAGGTTAGGAAAGGACGCTAATTTCTGCAGCCCATGTAGGGAGCACGGCTAAGCGTCCGTGGGGGTGGGGGAAAGGGAGTGAAAGAGATAGAGAGGAGAGAAAGGCCGTAGTGGAGGGCTCCGGAAATTTAGACCACCTGGGGTTCTTTAACGTGCACTGAAAACGCACAGTACACGGGCCTCTGGCATTTTCGCCTCCATCGAAAATGCGACCGCCGCGGCCGGGATCGAACCCGCGATCAAGAAACTCGCTAGAAGACGCTGCCTGCGCCAACGTTGTCTCTCGCGGGTGAGGGCGCGTTCTCGTTCTTTGCGAGCTGGTACAGCATTCATCGAAGAAAGAGCGTTTCCATAGTCAACGCGCGCATTTCGCTCTCTCTCTCTCTCTCTCTCTCTCACAAGACAGCAGATGGAAGAGTGAGAGAGCTCGCGCGCCGTGAGGCACGCGCCGAGGGCGAGCGCGAGCCTCCCGGCGGCGCGAGGTGGTTGCATACATATTACTACTACTACAACTACGACAGAGGAGGCAACGACCCACACCCTAACGAGCTTCACCCCTAAAAAGCTACGGCCGAGGCGCGTCAGATATGGTCGTTTAGTCTTCGAGTCCGTGGCGTCAACCGCTGAAGCACGCCACTAGTGCAGCAAACGTACACGTAGATACCAAACGTATATTCTCTCAATTAGCCCCAACGGGGTCATATGCTTCCCGTATTACGGATTTTGGTACTTGTAGGTGTTCACCCGCCATGGTAGCTTAGCGCCCCTGCGTTGGCTTACAAAACTCGAGTACCCTAGAATGAATCCCAGTTCCGGCGAAGGCATTTCGATGCGAGCCAAGTGGAAAAAAAATTTAAAAAATAAAAGAAGAACACTCGTGAACGCAGTATGAAATGGACCTTAAGGAACGTAGAGGCCCTTAAGGACTTTAACGGCCTGTATGCCAATGCCTTTTTTCTTAAAACTATAACTCAGTGGAATCGGCTGTCATGTGAACAAGTGTGTAGTTTGAATCAAGATGTATTTTTTATTCATGTTTGATACCCCCCTGCTGTAACGCTTTCGGGTTAAACGAGGATATGTCTGAATAAACAATAAAGAACTCAGGGGATAAACGTTACTCTGGAACAGTCAAGTAATCATATCCTGATCTTGGCACTTAAGACTTCATCAATTACTGTAATTACAAGATGCGGTAAGTGTCCTAATTTAACTCCAACCGAATCCTACGCAAATTTTGTCTTTTACTTATAGCATTAATAGCAAGTTCTAGCGGCCAACCAATCACGCGTATGGACGCCGTGCACAAGAGAAACAAACATGCCAGGTGAACACGTCACATCTTGCGAATTATGATCACACAGATTTGTTCATTGACGGTCCGCGCATGCTATCAATGCGAATGCCGATAGCCCATTCGAAGTTCTACGCCTACAAACGTAACTTGCAGGACAACCCTTCCTGATAACGGATGCGAAATCCCGCGGCTTTTATGATAAACGTCTTGTATGTGTGTGCATGTGACTTGAGAACTTTCGTTTCTGTGATCGACGGGGTAAACTTGCGAGAACCGTATTCGGTATGAAATCGTCTTTGCAAGCGACCTTGCTCGCCTTTCTTCACTGCCGCCTCTGTTATGCACCGCGGCGTCTTTCCGTCGCTCCAGTTTATTTTCGCATAAAGAAGCCGTAAGAGCAAACCGCAGTGCGAAAAAGGAGAGGCTGCTCCCAGCAGGCTTGCTCGATTTATATAGTAGGTAAGTGCTTTCATACATCGAGTTTTGTTTCTTCAACTTCTTACGTATCGGTATTCAAGGCCGCGGCGTTTGGTAGAAGTCTGCGATGCTTTTGTGCTACTGTGCTTGTTGAAAGGAAATGCGTTTTCGTTTTTTTATGCTCTTATCCAACCGCTCCAGGTGGGAGCCAAGCGAACGCTTCGCGCTGTCCTGGTAGAGGACCTACTGCGCGAAGCATTTAACCAAAGTTCGCCGGTCTCGTAACTGTCTTATTCTGTTCAAGCAACGTAATGGGACCACCGCTCTTCTAGGTACCATAGTGGATATGACGCTAAATCATCAGCTGCTCGTAAAGTCGTGGGTTCGATGTATGTTAACGACATGATTTCGATGGGCTCGGACTGCCGAAACGTTCGTTCTGTTATGTATAACTGCTCCTCGAACAATACCAGGCGACCCGACCGCCCAACTAGCTCTCAGCTTATTGTGAGACGTTTCTCGTAGTTCTCAAGGTTAACGCAATAATAACTGGTGGGGATTTACTTGCCAAAACCATGACATGGTTACCAAGCACGCCGTTGTGAAGGGCTCCGGAAATTTCACGCAATGCCCGGTCCTCTCACATTTAGCCCCCACGGAAATGCGACCGTCACGGCCGGGGTCGAACTCCGGCCTTGTGAATCAACAGCCGAGCAGTGTACCTACCGCATAGCACCAAGATGGTCCAAAATGTGACATACCTCGCGTTTCCTTCTTAAATCGTTAATTAAAGCGGGCTTCAGCAAGCCTAAAAACAATCGTTATAGCCCTATTAGGCGCACAAGTATATACTCCAAGATGAAATCTAGTGTTCATGTAGTATTTCCATCGAAAAATATGCATATCGCTTGTATTCCTTGCGGTATCGACGAGTATCAGGCGATCCCATCTCGACGTATAGGCGTTACCTGCGTGACATAGCATTCTTGGTAGGAAAGTTGCGAGCGCTGAATAAAGGACAAGCTAGCAAATCTGACTGTGACAATCCTCGCATGATAGAAACGCTGCCTAAATACTCGATGCTGCATTTTGGACACACAAAGAAACTACTGCCATTTTTATTTGGCAGTTGTAATGCTTGTTATTTCTTTAACTCGCACGAGGTCACGTTCTACGTGAAGCCTTCCGGCAATAAGAGTGTTCCACACTCGCCGCCACGACTACAAGTCGCGCTGCTTAACTCTTTCAGGGTTGCATATACATAAATAAAAAAAGAAGTAAATACATAAATACATAAAGACGACCGCCTTCGTAGCCCAGTGGTAGAGCATCGGATGCGTTATCCGAAGGTCGTGTTTTCGGTTCCCACTGAAGGCAGACTTGCCTTTTCGTCCACTTTAATTTCTTTCTACTTACTCCAAAATTACAATACCACTATTAGAAACTTCAATAACCTCCCCTATGCTTCCGTAGCATCAGTGTTTGTTGGTTCATTAAGTTGTTGCTAACAAATAAAACGAACCCTTGACCCCTTCCCTTTCGTTATTTCTATAACTGCGTTACAAATGTCGCTTTTGCCGCGCTCTCATAGATACTGCTTCGACTGTCAAGGAAACTCTCGCTGAGCATTGGCTGCCTGTTTAGTTTTTGCAGCGTTTATACGTGACGATACCCCACACCAGTGAAATATTTAATCGACATATACTCTAGCATCCTTAGAATGTATCGAACTATACCCATTTTGAGCCAAGCTATTACCGGCAAACCTAAAATAAATACCGCGGAATTCATTTCTTTACTCAGTGCCATTGTTCTACACGCCTCTTACCCGGTTATTTTCCTATGAGTGTTCCTTTTGTGGAATTAATATTCGTAACACAGGTGAGTGAGCACCCAGAGGCCGACATCACTGGAAACCACAGGCTTCTTTTTATTGTTTCCTTTGTGACAATTTAGCGCTTCAGCATACTGTTGTGTAACTTGACTTCAGATAGCATTTACTCAAATGCGCTCAATGTTTTCTATTATATGTTTAGGCAGCAAGTAGAAAGCCGTGACAGAGAACTTCGAATCTGCTTAAGGACCAGTTGAAGCGTTAAGCCGAAAAGCGACGTTACGTAATGGGGGACCGGTTGCCACCTAAGAAATCTTGGCTAAGACGCAGTTGCGAATCACTGACACAGCCGCCTCGAATAAGTTCCGACAATCCCGAGGGGCCTGAGGAGGAGAGTAGCCACGAACCTCCCGAAGCAACCGTTGGGACACCCAGCTCTCCTGACAGCGCAGTGCGAACCCCGGAGCGTCGTAGGACGGTAGACACCGATGTAACACCTCCTACGTCATCCGGTGAGGCCAGCCCCGGTAGTCCTTTGGAAGCAGGCTGTTTCGGAGCGATGCGACACGCTCTTCGCTCAAGCGTCATTAGGTTTGTCGCTCCAGGACTCAAAAACCGCAAGGCAACGCACAAAAGAAGCTCAGCAACCGGAAGCACTACAGTGGTTGCGTCAACGCAAGTCGACACCGAAGACCAGTCCAAGCAAGGCACTCATAGGCCTTTCGATCCCCAGTCTTCTAGTGGCTCTGGTGATGGCTCTAGCCCAAGGAAACGCGCTTTTTTGGCCGCACAAGGGACAACCTCCGAGAGAACGGAAAGAGCACTGGGGCAGCTAGATATAGACGAGCCTTCTATCGCAGGCTTTGCCGACCTTTTCGAACAAATGGAGGGAGAGACACGGACACCTTCAGAACCTGCTTGGGCCTCGGAAGATACAGTGGATTACCCCGGCAGCGCTTCCGAAAAAACTCCCGAACTTTCGTTTGCACGCTTATTGCAGGAAACATACAAGCCACCGGAAGCAGAGGAGGAACCGTCGCCATCCGGGGGTCCATCCGCCATCGATGTAGACAGGATGCTCATGCCTCCCCCACCACCAATCCCGTGGTTCAAGAAATTAATGCGTCGCAAAATGAGCCAGCCTCGCAAACTGACCAAACCTGCCTCAGAATCGGTGGTGCGAATACCGTTATCGCTGGTAAACGTTGACCTGTCCCGCAAACGTTATCCGGAAGAAAGCCAAAGCTCCGCTTCGGCACAGGCTGCTGTTTCCGAAGACGTAGCTCGGCTATCGGGCTCGGAACGAACTCGGGCCTTTAGCATGGGCAGCGGGGGTCAGGAGCAGCAGCAAGGGATCTTGGATGACGAAAGCACACAGACACTTATCATGGGCAGTGAACGTCAGCACCAACAACAAAGCATCTTGGGCGAAGCACGCGCTCTGTCATTTAGCTTCGGAAGTGAGCGCCAGCCCCACTTGCAAGATACCTCGGGCACATCAGCTATTCGAGCGCCTATCTTCGGTAGCGAAAGCCAGCACCGGCAGCAAGGTACCTCTGGAGATAGGAGCACTGGTACGCATAGCTTGGGGAGTGAGCGTCCGCGCCATCAGCAAGGGATCTGGGATGACGAGAGCACACAGACACTTATCATGGGCAGCGAACGTCAGCACCAACAACAAAGCATCTTGGGCGAAGCACGCACTCTGTCATTTAGCTTCGGAAGTGAGCGCCAGCCCCACTTGCAAGATACCTCGGGCACATCAGCTATTCGAGCGCCTATCTTCGGTAGCGAAAGCCAGCACCGGCAGCAAGGTACCTCTGGAGATGGGAGCACTGGTACGCATTGCTTGGGGAGTGAGCGTCCGCGCCATCAGCAAGGGATCTGGGATGACGAGAGCACGCAGACACTTATCATGGGCAGCGAACGTCAGCAACATCAAAGCGTCTTGGGCGAAGCGCGCACTCGGTCACTTAGCTTCGGCAGTGAGCGTCAGTACCACTTGCAAGATACCTCGGACACATCACCTATTCTAGCGTTTCTATTGGGTAGCGAAATCCAGCTCCGGCCGCAAGGTGGCTCTGGCGATGGGGGCACTCGTACACAGAGCTTGGGTAGTGAGCGTCAGCGCCATCAGGAAAGCATCTCGCGTGCAGCACGCACGCGAACGTTTAGCTTGGGCAGCGAACGTCAGCTACGACCAGAAAGCATCTCTGGCAATAGAAGCACTCAGGCACTTAGCTTGGGTAGCGAGCATCAGCGCCGCAAGCAAGGAATCGCTGACGGAGCGCGCACTGAAGGATATGGCTGGGGCAGCCAGAGCCAGGACATGAAAGGCATCCGTTTCGCAGCACGCACTTGGACGGTTAGCTTGGGCAGCGAGCATCAAATCCAGCCGCAAGAAATTTCTAGACAAGCACGCACTCAGGCACATAATTTGAGTAGCGAGCATCAGCACCAACCGCCAGGCTCTTCAGGCGGAATGCAGAGTCACGAACATCGATTTGGTACCAAGACTCAGCTCCGCGAGCAAACCACCTTGGGCGAAGCCAGCGCTCGGACAATTAGCTTCGGTAGCGAGCATACGCACCACGAGCTAAGCATAACTGGAAGAGCAAGCACTGAGGCAATAAGCTTGGGTATCGAGCGACAGCACCAAGATATCTTTGGTGAAGTGCATGCCCAGGTGCATAGCCCTGGCAGCGAGCGTCAGCAACGCAAGCAAAGTGTCTCTGGAGAAGCACGTACTCGGATAGTTAGCTTAGGTAGCGAGCGCGAACTCCACAAGCGAAGCACCCCTGGCAAAGCACGTACTCGGACAGTCAGCTTAGGCAGCGATCGTCAGCACCAGCAGCAAGGCATCTCGGGCGAAGCACAGAAAGGTGAGCAACTCGGTCAGTCGTATCAGACGAATTATTTATCGTGGTTAGAACGTGTGACACCTACTGGCAGAAGTCGTGAGCTACAATACCATTCCCTTCCGCAGATACGGGCAGGCTACGTTGAAGGCGAGGAGCCACTTAGCGAGCAACAATCAAGCGAGCACCATGGTTCAACCCCACACAATGTAGCAACTTCCTTGAGAGCACCGATGGAGCATGGCAGCATTCCCAGAACACAGCAGACGGACAGCAGGGAACGGCGGTTTATGGGTGACTTACGTACTGCGAACATTAATGTGAGCCAGGGTGCCCATCGTACAGAGCCACATGGAGGTGCTGCTTTTCAGGGAATTGGTACAGGAGGTCAGCAAGGTTTCAGCAGGTGGAACATCACTGCTCCACAACGAAGGGCAAGGCCTAATAAGGGTGGTTCGACCAAAGAAACTGCAATTAATTTGGATTCACCACAGTCCCCAGTTGCTTCGAGACGCAATACGGTACAGCAGCTCACGGCACCGAGACATCGACGTTACCAGCTGCACCCGCCGCAGCAATATGGGTTCCGACTAAAACAGCGTCTGCAGTGAGCGCTACAGATTTTTCCATTGTGCTGAGGACCGAATGCGCTACACACGAGGTAAACGTTCCAGCGGCTTCCGAGATCCAACGTGGTCCCGTGGTTCACGTCACCGAGGCAGCGGCGTCGCAAGCTGCGCCCACGCCAACAGTATCGGTTCCGACTAAAACCGCGTCTTCAACGGCGACTACAGATTTTCCTACGGTAACGCATCGCTTATTTCAGCAGTGGTAATGCTAACTGGCGCAGCAAATTCTTGCTGTGCGAAGAAGGAAACGCGGTGCATCAGCTTCGGCCTGGAATAAACCAGCGGTGGATTCACAAATAGTACATCATATAGAATGTTATATACAGGACCACCAGACAACGCAACCTAGGAGTTGCGCTAACTAGACAAGACGTTCACTTTTATTCTCCGGACACGTGACTATTTGTCACAAGACGACTGTGTAATAATAAAGTTGTTTCAAGTAAATTGAATTCACGTATCGGTGACGACTTTCGTACACAAGTGTTACTGTAGCCGGCATGTCATAGGAAGACATGGTGTTCTTCGTTCTGCACACAGAAAAACAGCTGCGTAAGGTTATCTATATAACAGACATGGAACGTGCGAAAGTACAGTAGCATCCACAGATAATTAAGTGTGTAAATAGGTAACTCTAGGTTGTAAACGGAACACGAGAACTAGGTCAAAATATTTCAAAGTGAATGAGAATGCGCCTCTATACCGTAGCCAAGAAATGATTGCTGCTGTGCAAACTGGATAACGAGTTCGTATCCATATCAGCGTTGCTGTCTCTTACAAAGCCATTCAGGAGCACTTGCCTATAGAAACGGGAGACGTGGTCCTGATCAATACTTGGAGAACTCTACAGCTTTCCGCAGTAAACGAAGGAAAATAATCAGACGCATTTATCAACTCCCGGCCTTACGTCAGTTACATTTATTAGTATTGTGTTGAGCTGTTCATAAACATGATAATGACGCGAGCGTTAAAGGACATCCAAGCGTGTAGCCGTAACTCGACAAAGGCCTTTACTTTGCTAGATGACGCACGAATGAAAATAAAGGACAACTGCGGAGATTTTTCACGGTGTCCAATAATCTCAGTGAAATTTTCAGTATATATCCTCCTCGCAGCTGTAACAATATATGCCAAGTCAGGCGGTTGTAACTCATTTAGTTGTCTTGTAAATGAATTTCAAAATGTTTTTGCGGCCTACGACGCGAGCCACCCTGCGTTTTTGACGTCATCAATTTCAACGCTGCCTGCCCGCGCGAGCGGGCTGTCAAAAGCAAAACGGTGATAACAAAGCGCGCGGACCGTCGCTCTAAAGTTCAGAAAAGTTGGCATAACTCAATATAGCGTCGGATTACCTCGCCGCTGGCATTTTTCTGGCACCAGCTCCATATTTCCAATGGCGGAGAGGTTGTGACGTCATCGCATACGATGCAAGAAGCATCTTCCGGTTTCGGTCTCATGACGACTTTCAGTTTTTTTTTTTTTTAAATTGGTGCCTTCCTGAGCAACCTGAACCACCCTGGCTGTTACAGGATTATCAGTACTATTGGAAAATATGAATAAGCCAAATGAGTTCTGCGGAAACCCGCAAGTTGGGTGTAACGTTTATGAAAGGGAAAATTACCATCCACCCGTTTTGTAGCACAAGGCCGCAAGGAAATCCCTACGCATTTTTCAGAAAATGAAAGCTTCCTAGTTGCCGAAAAATTTGTCCTGGTCGGGGGTTCGAGCCCGGGACCAACGCCTGTCCTGGATTCGCCTGACCAACGCCTGTCCGATTGAGAGCGGGAGGGCGAATGCATCGACAACTCGAAGCACTTACATGGGCATGGATATGGCAAATGAATTCTGCGGAAACCCGTAAGGTGGAGTAACGTTTAAGAAAGGGAAAATTAGCACTCACTCGTTTCATTTTCCCTTTCATAAACGTTACCCCACCTTGCGTCACCTCAACCATGTCGTGTTTAGGGCTTCCCCATAATATGGGAAAGCCCTAAACACGACCGAGTGCAAGCAGGGCATTTAACTGAGCAGGTCTTACAAACATGTAAAGCCTCCTTCGTTTAAACCGGAGAATTTTTAGGTCTCTGGTGAAGCACCATAACCACCAGACCAACGAGCATTTTAATGATAGCTTCGCAACCTTAAATAACTCGATAATATGTCATGCACAATACAGGTGAGAGTAAACTGAAAGAAGCGTTCATCTGTTCGAACTTCAGTGCGTCGTTATAACGCGGCTCAAAACGTTATCGCATTTGCCGAATTCCTCGTCCATCCGATAACGCCAGTAAAGGAGCCACAATGACGCAGCATGCCAGCCAAGAACCAAAACGCCCGGAGCGTCGCCTTGCGTATCTTGAAAAAAACGATGGAAGTTTCGCTGCTCCTTGAAGCCAGCGTCTTCCGAGTATCGGCTGCACGCACAACGCCTAGCACGCCCGGGTTGCGACTGAAACCACTCCGATGGCGCTGCGAAGCTGGACGGGGTAGGGACCTTAGGACGGGAGCGTCTCCTCGCGTCTCTTCACCCCATTTCGCTGCTCTTGAAGCTAGCGTCTTCTGAATATTGTAGGCTACATGCGCCACGCCTACTTCCACAAACGGATTGCGACTTCCAGCCACTCGGAAGCCGCTGCGAGACTGGACGGACGCCGCCGTCTCGGTGAGTGCGGTCGCGTTTCTTCTTGCATGCTCTCCCTTCCTTCGCACTTCAACAGGTCGTCGCATCATGCATCAAGATACGAAGCCCTTCACTTGTGCTACTGTCGTCGCCTCCGGACTAGCGGAAAAAAATAATTTTGCTTCCGAAGAGCCTCACTCTGCAAGAGCCCCACCACGAGCACTTAACGAACATTTCCCGTCGTTCGATTCCATCGCTGGTGAACCGTTTCTAGACCACGTTTCGATCGCTCGAAAGGCTGCGATATCTAGCAAGTCGTTCTGCGTTTCCTATTCTCACAGCGAGCGACGAAGGCCAGATGCCACGAAGGAAAGCGTTGACACATTTCGGTTCGTTATGTACACTATAACGCATAATATCCAGCAGTTTGTCTGGATTTTAAGCTTGTACTACCCGTCGACGAGCACCTTAGCTGCCTTATAGCTTCAGCAGACATCCCCAGTCATTCATGAGCTGTTGCAATCAGCTGCACAACATTGCGTCTCCCGATCAATTGTTGGCGAAACCGAGAACATAACATCGCACCGAAGGTGAGTTCGTGAATTCGGCGACCTTACTGGATAATGTTCCCTTGTTTTAGAGACAAATTTTCCTAGCTCTCACGCAGCTGGGCTGCCGAACACAGCGTCAGCCACGAGTATCAAAGGCTGAAGCTTTACATAGTGTGAAAAAAAACAAAGAAAACAGCAGTCATCCGTTCACGAAATGCACCGAATTTTAACGAGGACTCTGTCGGCACGTTGTAGAAGTAGCGCAGCTCTGAATATGTTTTCCTTTTTATTGAGGGCGGGTCAACAAAACTTTCTTGCGGGCAGAGTAAACGTAAATCAAAACGTTTCTAGGCACTCAATTCACGTAACCGCACCCTGCCACGGTTGTCTTGTGAGTATGACACTCGGCTGCCAATCCTAAGGTCACCGGATCGGATCCAGGCCACGGCAGGTGCACTTCGATCGAGGCGAAATGTTACAGCCCGTGTACTGTGAGATGTCAGTGCACGTTAAAGAACACCAGGTGGTCGAAATTTCCGGAGACCTGCACTACGGCGTCCTTCATATTCATGTTGTAGTTTTGGGACGCTAAACTCCAGAAATAACTTATTCTAGGTACTGCACGCCCTATACGTTATGTCTCTGCACAGAATTACTCCTCATGCTTATCGCGGTGTGCGTAACTAATCGTTAAAACGGTTCGTATCCTCAGTTTTCTTCGGGGTTAGTTTCATACTGCCCGATATGGTTCGTTGTTGCTGCGATAGTTCTTTTTCGTTTTTTTTTTTTTTTCGTTATGGGGCCGCTCAGTATCCCGTCTCGCGCCTCTTTCGATAAGCATGCACGACTTCATTGTGCCGAGTATGTCTCGTTGATAATCTACGCTAAGCGATCGCCGGCGCGCGTTCGCAGTATAGTGAAAGAAGTTGAAGCGCGCAGCTCGTTACAAGGGGTATGCTCTGAGCCTTGATCAGCGAGGCAGAGACACCACCGCCTGCCGGTCGTACCTCTGCAACTCCGTCCGTACGTGCTGGCCGTGTGTTGACATGTGTCGTAGGATGTTTTTCGGGGGTTTCTGTCAAGAGGTAGAAAGGAGGTCGCACATGGCCCGTGCGGCGAGTTTTGTGCTCTTGAGGCCAGCGAAATGGCGATGGTGACGCTAACGATCCTGTCGTTAATGATTGATACTCTCGATAACGATTGATAACGATACTGTCGTTAATGATTGATTTCTGTGGTTTAACGTCCCAAAAGCACGCTATGATTATGAGAGACTCCGTAGCGGAAGGCACCGGAAATTTTGACCACCTGGGGTTCTTTAACGTGCACTGACATCGCACAGCACACGGGCCTCAACATTTCGCCTCCATCGAGATGCAGCCGCCGCGGCCGGGATTCGATCCCGCTACCCTCGGATCAGCAGCCGAGTGCCAAAGCCACTAGACCACCGGGGCGGGGCGTCACTGTCGTTAAATTCTTGCGTTAAGGAAGCCTGCACCCTTGCGTTTCACGTGCCGAAACTGCGGTTTTTGCTTGAAACACGCCGCTGTGGTAATGCCGGAATAATTTGTCAACTGAGGTTCTGCCCACCCAATGCATGGTGCACAGGTGTCCCTATCCCACTCCTCTCATGAGTGCTGCCTTCGGGTTATCACACGGCATCCCGTCCGCGGCGGCTGCATTTCGACGGAGGCGAAATGTTGAGGCCCGTGTGCTGTGCGATGTCAGTGCACGTTAAAGAACCCCAGGTGGACGAAATTTCCGGAGCTCTCCACTACCGCGTCTCTCATAATCAGGGGCCGAATTCACAAAACTTCTCTTTCGTAAGTGCTTTCGTAAGTGCTTTCGTAAGTGCTTTCGTAAGTGCTTTCGTAAGCGGGCTTCTGTAATGATATGTCCAGCATCAGGATTGGCTGAAATTTTCTCTTACGAGTATTTTTGTCGTAAGTTGTTTTTGTGAATACGGGCCCAGAACTGCTTTTGCGACGTAAAACCCCACAAAACAGCAACAACGGGTTATCACACGGCGAACTGCACACTTCTGCTTACCGCGGATGCACATGTCAACATCAGCCAGAATTTACCTTTATTAGTAGAGCTTTCTTAATGCAGCACAAGGCCTGACTAAACGTATTTTGGAGAGTTTGCCCTTGAGTGTGCGATTTCTTTTTAGGGGCGAAGCTCCTTAAAGCGGCACCCGTTCGTCCCTCGTCGTAGTCGTAGTAGTGCGTAACCAGTCTTACGCTTTGACCTCCAAGGTGGTGCCGGTGGGAGATTTCTCCTGTGCGTTGTTGAACAATAAAAAATTCGCAGCGTGAGCGTTAACTAAAAGCCGAATTCTTCTGTCTCTCATTCCCCATTAGCAGCCATTTCGTGCGTCCCCGATGTATGTAGTAGTAGTAGTAGTTAGTAGTAGGTAGCCACCGGCGCGTGCCTGCTGGAGCGCACGCACGCGCCGAGGGCGAGCGCGTGGCACCTGGCGCTCGCTCTCGCCGCGAGCGCCGGGAGCCACGCGCTCCCCGGCAAACTCGACACTGCCCCGGCAAACGCGAGAGACAACGTTGGCGCAGGCAGCGTCTCCTAGCGAGTTTCTTGATTGAGAAATACCGACTGCTCGCGTTGGAGAAGCGTTCACCGGCAAAACCCATATATATATATATATATATATATATATATATATATATATATATATATATATATATATATATATATATATATATATACACTGGATCTTGACTTGCAATGAAGTGCCGGTGGGAGATTTCACTTGTGCATTGTGCATAGTTGAACCGTGAGGATTCGTAGCATGCGCGTTAACTAAATAAATCCGGAACTCGGCACGATCTACGATGCACATCCCGAGCTTCGCCCACTCATCATCATTCACTCCATGGATATGCTGTAATTTTTTTTTGCAAGGTTTCTTCATTGACGATGTGTGTAATAACAGATTCGCAAATCGCTAAACTTCACTTGTTCTTTGTTAATGGGTCACTAAACAACCCGAGTACCAAAATTTGGGTTGAGGGGGAGAGTGCGCACAATCACGAGAGAATTTTGTGAGTGAGCGTTGAAGAAGTTTGTCTTCCGGTGTCGCGCTCGCCCTCCCTGCCCTTCTGAAGGAAGGAGGTCGAATGTAGGGATGGTAGGGGAGAGTAGGGAAAGGTTGGGCCTGAGGCGTCGTAGTGTTCGCAAAAAGTAATTACCGCAGCCTTCTCTACGAATGAATGAGTTTATTCGGAAAGTGTGAAGAGAACAAAAGAAGGCGGGAGGGGGGAGGGATCTTACCGCCTCTGCAAGAAGTATTTTGATGGAGAAGCCTACTATTGGGGGGCATTGTGATGGAGAACGTGTTTAGGGTCGGGATCGGTCGCAGTTTCGAGCATAAAGGAAGAGGTAAAACAAGAAATTCCCTTGAAGAGGTAATTTCTGTCGTTTTACGTCCCAAAACCACAACGTGATTATGAGAGAAGCCGTAGTGGATGGCTACGGAAAGTTCGACTGCCTGGGGCTCTTTTTCACGTGCGTTGACACCGCACAGCATACCAACCTCGCAATTTTTGCCTCCATCGAAATGCAGCCGCCGTTTCTATAGTCTGTTTCCGAAGTTCACTGCAGCACTGTGGAAGGTACAGGCCTCTTAGGTCATCACGGAGGGCGAACACATGTTAGACGTGTCCTTCCTCGGCTTGTCATCTGCCAATGTGATGCGCTGCACTGACAACTGCACCACCCGGGCGTACGTTTGTGCACTGCCCTACATGAAGCCTTGGGTTTTAGGGAGAACAATGGAAAGCTGAACATACCCGCGATTGAAATCAATAAGAAACTGTTAGAATACTGGTGGCAGAAAACTAGAGAGAACGGACAAAAATAATTATAAGGAAAAATAAGGACTTTCTGCCATAAGTGGTAGAGAACTTGGCCATGAATTTCCGTTTTTGCTATAGCATTATCGATTTAATTGAAGTAGATGTAAAAGGCATGAGGCCAACGTAAAGAGAGAGGAAAAAAAGAAAAGTTAATTTTTTTTTACGAGCCTGGTGGCTCACATGTCACTGCCCCGTTACAAAGGGGACGCTCATAGCATCCATCCGTCCATCCAGCTTAGGACTAAGGGGGAGATGAAGCGGGGCCGCTGCTGGCAATAGCGGCTCGCAGGCGCTTGTCCGAACAAGGGCATTTCGTCTCGCTTCTGAAGAATTTTGAGCTTGATGGCATCGTAGCCTTAGCTCGGCTGCACGGAACTACTGACAAGCGGTGAAGGTAGCAGGGATACGAACCAGGGCACCCGCGGTCCGAAGGCGAGCGTCATAACCGCTAGTCTATAAACCCACGCTTGCAGAACATGCATTTATGGGAGCAGTATGATCGTGTTCCACCGACGATTGTGACGCACAATTCTTATGGGCGAGGGGAAAAATGAGAGCGAGGAAGAGAGACAAAGACACACGGAGACGTAAAATAAAGAAGCACACGTATCGGGTTACGCAAACTAGACCTGCGCAAGCACACAACCCTGCCAAAGTACCTTTTACCTATATAACTGCATATAGATGCCCCGCCACAGTGGTCTAGTGGTTATGGCACTCGGCTGCAGATCCGAAGGTCGCGGGAACGAATCCCGGCCGTGGCGGCTGCATTTCGATGGAGGCGAAATGTTGAGGCCCATGTGCTGTGTGATGTCAGTGCACGTTAAAGAACCCCAGGTGGTCGAAATTTCCGGAGACCTCCACTACGGCATCTCTCATAATCAGAGCTAGTTTTGGGACGTTAAACCCCACAAATCAATCAATTGACCATGGATGGATGGACGCTATGAGCTTCCCCTTTGTAACGGGGCGGTGACATGTGCGCCACCAGGCGCCACCACTCACTATTTGCAAAATAGTGAGCGCCACCTGGATTTTCCCAGCCAAAAACTCTCGTGCACAGGTTGCTTTCGTGTTCTACGCGCGTGCACATGTCCACATTCGTCACGCCATTCATCCCGTTCAGCGTCCGTCCACGATTTTCCTTTCTTTCGCCCCTTCCCCTGTCTCTCTAAATCGTCGAACTTGCTTTGAGTCGGCTTACTCCGCGCAAAATTTCTGAGAAGCTTCTGTACATGTGGGATGGAGTGTGCAGGCATGAATGCGCTTGGAGCAGGAAAGCAATCTGTAGACGATAGTTTTCGGCTGGGGAGCATTCTTGCGGGAAAGGCAACTTACAGATTTTTGCAAAGGGTCAATTGCATATAGATATCTACGTAGTGAAACTCAACCACTGCTTAGGGACCTCTAAGCCAACTCAGTGGCCGAAATTTCGTTGAGTTGCCATTGTGCACGTGTCAGAAAAGAACACTCAGACGCGAAAACTTTTCGAAACGCTGCACTAATATGTGAGTTAAAAGTATTCAATTACCGAAAAGTGGTACTTGCTCGTTTCGCTTTCTTCGATACGCAACGTCCGGCTGGTTTCATCGTCTTCTCACCAAGTTATTTCGCCTATCACACCGTTACCGATGAGCTCTGTTGTTGATGCGCCTCCCCGTCGTTCTGCGAAGCGCGCCGCTAGTGGCCTTCAGAGTCTAATGGATACGTAATGTGACAAGCCGTGCTCAGGAGCCGTCATTCTCCTGTCCTCCCGATGGATTTTTCCAAAAGGCACTGCCGAGGAGGTCTTAGTAAACCTCCTTGGGCTCTACCGTCCAACACGACGAGGAAGAGGAGCTAGCAGGCCTATACCGGCATTAGGAGTTTCTCGTCCGACGAATCGATAGCGTCTGTGCAAGTGCTGTCATCATGACGGCAAAGGGCTACAGGAACAGCAGGGCGAGACGCACGGGACTGTTTTTAAAAGTGTGGTTGCTTAGGCGTGATATTTCTCCGTGTGTCGTTTAAAAAAAATTGGCCGCCCGTCTGCGTACTTCGCTGCAAATGTCGTCGAAAGACGATAGTCTTCTGCTGACCGTACTACGCTGCGTGAGATATGGACGCTGTCTGGCAGTGCCGTCGGGAAACATGAGCTTGTGCTGCAGAATCCCTGGGCAACGGCCATGTGGCAGCACCAAATCGTCGGCAGAGGCCTTTTTCGTGCATAGCGTCTCATATTTAGTGCATCCTAAGAAACACTATGGTCTTTAAACACTAGAGTCTTTAGAATTACGTATCTACGTATTATCTAGTAAAGGAACACACCACCTAATACTTACGTATTGACGTTGCGCCTCAGATATGCGTGCTATTTGCTTTTTGATCGACAATGTTCACAAGTATGAACGTAGCTACCAGTTCTGGATGGCGGGGCGTTAGGCAAGTGCTTAAACTTTGGCCGGGTGGCTGAATCGTGCGACAGACAGAAAACAGAAAGACAGACCAAAATTTCTGCGTTCAAGTATCTCAAGAAAGACTATCGTCTTTTAAAAAACTCGGCGTGTATGCGCCACAGAAAGCGGGTATGCGCCAAGCAGCTCCTGACATACAGCATAGTGAATAGATTGTAGTTAAGGAAGTGAAGAAAATAGGGTGAAGACACCCTCAGTGAGGACACCTCAACCGATGACATATACGATTGCCAGGCATGATATGGTATAGCAAGTGGGTGAGAAAAGAAAGTGAGGGTGAGCAGAAGTGACGGCAGGGTGAAGAAGGAAAAGATGAGGGGAGAGGGCGAGACATCGCACAGCCATGTCAGATATTATTTATGTTCCACGCAGAGTGGGAATGTGACAAGTATAGCCATGCATAGTATGTTACAGCAAGGGGGTTCACCGTAGAAGTGATGTTGAGGAGGAGTGATTTGGAGGTGAAGAGGAGCGGAAGAAGAGAGGGTATGAAGCACAGCTTAGTGCGTTATAATCCATATGCGCCACAAAAGTGGGTATGTGCTAAGGAGCTCTTAACATAGCCATCGTGGAGGAAAGGGGAATACTATGGAAGAGTGTCTCGTCCCAATATTTAAGCCCAGTCATAAAAAAATTTCAAGGACACCATCATGAGAAATGGACATGGGTCACGTGGTAGACAAACAATAGCACAATGCACTGTCAAGCGCCACTCAAGGTTACTGCGTGCGCACCACCTCCAAGAGGTCCAGCGAGTATATTGTAGGGCCTAACCCTACCCGGAAGGCACCACGCACTCTTGTCAGAGGTGGCTGGCTTCCCGAAGCTAATCACGTGAACCCGCCTCCTAGTTTTCTTCCTCCAGGATAGCCGTGCATAGTAATGTATCGCAAGGTGCTAGGAAAGGGAAATGAAGGTGAGGAAGAAGAAAAACAGAAGGGGAGAGAGTAAGGCATGGCATAACCTATTATAGTATAGTTTAGCAAGCGGATGGGAAAGGGAAGTTGAGGTGATGACTACAAAAAGAAAAGGGAAAGGAGGAGGTGACAGAGTATCCGTAACACATCTGAGGTCCCTCTATAACCGCTTCGCCAACTAGAGACAAATCCTCCTTCCCTCGATTTTATCGTCTCCTACAGACCCGCCCGCCATTCTCTTCCTAACTTCACCGGTTCTGCAAGCCCATGCAGCGCAACCCCCTACGTAGACCGCGACAAAGGCTAGTAATCAATCTTAGACACATAATTTTGCGTTCTTTTGTACGTTCTACGTGGGTGCCCGGAGAACAAAAGAAGGGTGGAGACAACAAAGGGGCCCACAACGCGGGGCTTCCAGCGCTTGGGGGCCCCAAGGAAAAGCGAGGTGGCATAGTGGCACTTTGTCAGAACTTAGGAAGAAAATGCCTGTAGAGACAGGAGACCTTTGTACCGGAGACGGAATCCTCGGGCGCAGCCAATGTGGAAGCTTGTCGGCCCACCAATCACTTTCGCTCCTTGGCAAAGCGTTTATAGCGGGACGCTAAGCACAAAAGTTACGTGCTGCACTGCGCTAGCTATATACCTCATCGTTTAATTCGGAGGGCGAGCACACGTTAAACGTGTCCTTCCGTGACTTGCCATCTGACAATTACGGGTGCTGCAGTGCCCGCTGCAGCCGCGGGAGGAGGAGGTTGAAGCGGGGCCAATACTGGCAGTAGCAGCTCGCAGTTGCGTGTCGGAACAGTGGCATTTAGGCTCGCTTCGGAAGAATTCTGCGCTCGATGGCCTCGTAGGCTTGACTCGATCAGCTGCACGGAACTAATGAATCATAGTTTATAGTACAATGTCAGGACCACGGGATGAAAAGCGCCTGCACTTTCCATCCGGCGGCGTGAGTGTATCAAGGAATGGGAAAGTGGGGTTCAGCAGGAGGCAAAGGAGGAGAGTGTGCAGTATAGACCCTTCACTGTTTACAAGCAAACGCGTCCCTCGCATCCCCAGGCGACTTCTGCAGAGGGGCACGTGCTTGCATCCCTTTGTACTCCCGTTGGTAGTAAGGAAAACAACAACAGAACGTAAGACCAGGAGCACTTGGGGCCCCCAGCGACCAAAAGCATCCTATGGGCGCGGTGCCGGTTTGCGGGTCGTCGGCAACCCGCTGGTGAAAGGGGCTACTAAAAGGATAAAAAGAATAAGGAAGAATTCGGATGTAGGCAGAGATAAAGAAAGATGAACGAATGAAGTTGAAGCCGAAATTGCTCAATCTGATTGTAAAGTTTGAAAGTGATACTGGTTTTACGAAGTGGCAATGAAAGTCCACACGAAACTTATTGTTTCACCTCACTAACACGCAAACGCTGCAGGGTGCAAGTTGAGTGTAACCCAGTTGAAGCTCGATCTTTCACTCCATCCACAAAAAACTCGCCGAGTCGTTGCCCTTTGATCTCCATTCATACATTCTTTTTTTCTTGCCCCACCCTTCTTTTTCCGTCTTGGGGCTGTTGCTTTGGGCTTCAGTTCCTGGGCGAGTATCCAGCTTAAACCAGAAATCTGAGACCTTTGCATAATGGGTAAGCATTCCACAGATATCACTTTATGCATTGCCTTTATTGCGCTTGCATTTCACCCATCTTGCATAATCTGTACCGGAAGTTTCGTTTTCGATCTTAGCCTAATTTACTTCCTTATTCGATCATTTGTTCTGGAGTTTCGTGTGTTGCCTCCTTTACACAATGCATCTGTTGAGGCCTATAAGGTATGGATAAATAAATAAACAAATAGGATTAAAAAAATATAAATTTGCGATAACCACGTGATGACACTTGCTTACCAGGTGCGCTGTTTACTCGACCACATAATTTTCTAGGCGAGATAGCTTGGAAGATAGATTCGCTTCGACACGCAAAACATACATCATCAGATTGTAAAACATATGAATTGCAAATGCAGCCCGAATATGTCTAAAATCAATTTCGAAGGATGTCTATCTAAACGAGCGGCCTACGAATGACCTCGAGGGGATTCAGATGTGCGAAGTTTTTGGGTAAATAAACGAAACCATCCACGTGATCAATTTGTGTTGTCAGTCACGGCTACCGCTGAGCTGTTGGCTCGATGTGTGTGTCCTCTTCCTTTGTTCGCATTCCTTGTCTGAGATTTCTATTGATGGACGCCCCAAGTACTAAAATGACCCTGCGTCCTTCCATTGTTTTGTTGTCTGTCTGCCGTGTTCTATTCGCCATACATTGCGGCACTCTGTAGGAGGTGTAGGGTCCTCCCTGGCATTCTTGTTATTTATGACGGCTTCTGGTGCAAGCAGACGCAGGTGTGACATATCTGCGTGCACACGTTGTCAAGCGTGGTCATAGCCTCGCTTGGCAACGCGTCGGGGAGGTCATGGCTATGCCATCGAGGAGGCTATGGCCTGGAGCTTATAGGAGTACTAACACAAATTTTTGTCGTTCTCGTATTGTTGCTGTAAATGAAACCACTGGCGTAGAGAACCCCAGAAAGAGCATCAGGGTGCCTCTCAACGCAATGAATATACTTTCAATGCGGGTTCTTTAAAAGCCCACTTTCGCTTTTGATTTCGAGAGGGTGACGTGTCACCCTAGTGACGTGTCAACAAAGTCGGACGTGCGTCTGTCACGTAGGCACAGCATTTCGTGATAGCATCGCTGTAACTCAGTCGATTGGGGTCAATCACACGTGGGGCACGCAAACAACGACAATTTCGCGGTCATCCAGCGATTCTGACGGCGATTTCGGCGATATTTAAGAGACGGTGTTCATACGTCATCGTTATGTTCATTGCGCTGCGGCTGACTTGCAGTGCTGGGCGACGAAAACTTTTAAACCAAACTAAATTTTGTACGTGTTTCCTGACTTCCATGTGTGGAGGGCGTTGACAATACATGGCTAGTAAACGAACCATGTATATTTTTCCCGCCGCAAAATCGTCTCAAAACACCTGTATGGTCCCTAAAGTATATACTGGACCACAGCACACGTCGGCTTCGTGAGGTCTCATGGTCAGCTATATTTGCCAAAAGCTTTCTCCACACTTCCTCAAACCGAAAATGCGATTGTCAGACGTAAACACGTCTCCTAATAAAAACCGCTCTGTGCTTAAGCACGCGAGGTTTCCACGCGTGATTTTTAACGGGTCATTAGAAACTTATTGCAACCGAAAAAACAAGATGCGATATATTTGTGCCAGTACTCCTTTAATTTCTTTTACTCTAAAGTCAAATAATGCATTTGTTTAATAATAGGAGCATCAGTTTTAATTTTTTCGGGCTTCAAAGAGGGGCATACAAGATCACCACTGAACATACTGCGTTTCAAGTACGCGTTTAAAAGTTGACGTTCATATAGAGCAATCTGAGGGTCAAGACGACAGTGAATAATATTTAGTTGATAGCATAATGTCCCCTGGAATATTTTAAAAGGTGGCGCAAGTTAGCCAGAACACCTTGCGTATCCATTTATTGTGGCCTCTGAGATGTTCGCGTAGAGTTAGTTCTTAGAGGCCACAATTATTGTCTAACTTATCGGCAGGCAAAACCGGCAAGATCGAGATTTTATTTTCTAATGTGCTGACATCTCGGCAGGTGAACCTCTTGTCTTCGGCAGTGCTGCATATTTATAATAGCACAGTTAAGCACATTGAAAAAAGCTGAACTCTGGACCACACAGTGGGAGACTATTTCGAAGGCATTTTTGTTTTTGTTTTTGTGGGGTTTTTACGTCCCAAAACCAGTTCTGATTATGAGAGACGCCGTAGTGGAGGTCTCCGGAAATTTCGACCACCTGAGGTTCTTTAACGTGCACTGACATCGCACAGCACACGGGCCTCAACATTTCGCCTCCATCGAAAATGCAGCCGCCGCGGCCGGGATTCGATCCCGCGACCCTCGGATCAGCAGCCGAGTACCTTAGCCACTAGACCACCGTGGCGGGGCGATATTTCGAAGGCATTGAGCATAGAGTTAATATACTGACTCTAGAGGCAAAGCTCCCGATAGGGTTCGTGTATGGGAGGGGGGGTCCCCGTGGTGGACGCCATCTTGCAACGCTCACGATATCCTTAGGGAGCGTAGCCGGTATTAATCTGGCAACAAAGTATGAAAACACATAGCCTCAAATGGCCACATAGCTGCGCCAATCTCTGAAAGCCATGCGGAAAAAAAATCAGCGTCGATAGATGGCAGCAGCTATCCTGTTTACGATCAGAGCTGGTAAATTGAGGCGTTCAAAGAGCATGCTTCGTTATCCCCGGCGATGGAACCTTAGAATGTGGAACGGTGGCCGTCCGTGGAGCTGGGAAGCTCAGTCTCAGCAAGAAGCCGAGAGTCTACACGCGTCGGTGTCAGTGGACGCGGTGCACCCGGCGCTGTGTCAGTGCAAGCTTGTCGATTATCGTCGTGTCCGAGCGGTCCGTGCGCAACTTCAACGTGCGTACAGAGAACACCTATATAACCGTACGTATGTGTTTAGCATGGTTTATTCTTTCGGGTGCAGAAAGCGCTTTCGACGCACAACCTACTAGCTTGAGTTTATTTGCCTGTACATTGCGGCTGGGACGGGCTGAGGCATGATCGAACAGCCCGGCTGCCAAGCGGGTGCCCTCGAACAACACCGCATCAACCCTTCCGTCGCTACCCCGATACGGTCACAAAGAGAGGGGCCGGTCGTAACAGTAACAACGTAAGCGCACGAATGCGCTATCGCGTCAACCGATGTCACCGCGCGATCACATGTCATATGCCCCGCTACGGTGTTCTAGTGGCTATGGTACTCGGCTGCTGATCCGAGGGTCGCGGGATCGAATCCCGGCCGCGGCGGCTGCATTTCAGTGGAGGCGAAATGTTGAGGCCCATGTGCTGTGCGATGTCAGTGCACGTTAAAGAACCCCAGGTGGTGAAAATTTCCGGAGCCTTCCACTACGGCGTCTCATAATCAGAGCTGGTTTTGTGACGTTAAACCCCACAAAACAACAGCAACAACAACAAACACATGTCATATCAGACACCCAAAATGAGGGAGAATCCGAAAGCAGAAATAAAGAGATCCGAAACCACGCTTTATTGAGCGAATGCGTGCTTCGTGAAATATAATAAGTACATTTTTAGGAAGTGTTTTCAGTATGCTTAATATTCACACTTAATCTTCGCAAGATTATTCGTTTTTTAAGGAATCCGCATAAGACGAACTACACTTGTTTATAGCACTTTCAGTAATACTTATGCTGGCCACATTGACACAATTGCAAGAGGGCGGCGCCCTGGCGGGACCACCCCCTCCGCAGCCTAGCTTTACCTCTAGAGTCAGTATGTTATCTCTATGGCATTGGGATGTTGGCCCTCTTTGAGGCTTTCTGCGTCGCCTCCGCGATTGCCTGCGGCAGGCGCGTTGCCGCAGCAGATTGCGGAGGCCATGCTTTTGTAGTGAGAGCTTTCCCCTATCGCCTTGCGATGTCGCTACAAGTCCATAAGTTTTTCCCGCCAACGGCAGGCACGTGCGCGCTTTCGCACAAGTATCGCGAGTATCGCTGTTTGTTTTTAGAGGATTCCTGCCTGTTACGTTGCACGATTAATGTTGGTGTCACGACAGGTAAGCCATGCATGCAATACGAAGCTCTAACTTGTGGAGTGCAGGTAACAGCGGCTCATAGCTCGTCTGACAGCTGCAGTTGAGCATGAACGAAAGACAGTGTGCGCGTTACAAGCTTCTTTGTGTATTAGTTCAATCTAACGTGCAGCCGCTAAACTTCCAAACGTGTGAGCTGTCATTGTTTTCGTGAACTGTGCGATGCCAGTGCACGTTAAAGAACCGCACCTGGTCTAAATTTCCGAACCCCTCGTCTCTCATAAACATGTTGTTTTGGAACGTAAATTCCCAGAAACCAACCGTTGTTTTAAATGCGAAGCATTTCTTAGCGAACTTCGGCGGCTACGACTTTGTGCTCTCCTGGCCGTTTCGTTAGTGGGATGTATACGAAAGTTAGTATGGAACAACGTTACTGCGTGACGAACATAAATGACAGGTCATAACATGAAAATCATGACATGCATGTCATGAGCGGCATGATTTACGTGCCACGGTCTTGGTGCTCTCCTGGCCTTGTCGTAAATGGGATATATACCGAAATTGCTATGGCACAATACGACTGCATTTCCAACGTAATTGACAGATCATAACATTAGAATCGCGGCGTTCGTGTCATGAGCGGCATGATTTACATGCCGTACTCTTGGTGCTCATGCGGCCGTTTCGTTAACTTATGCACCAAAATCGGTATAGCGAGACAACAATGCACATCCATTTTACGTTCCCGATGCGTGCTTCGTATTTCGTTCGTTGCGTGCTTGATTCCCACTGCACGTGGGACCGGCCATTTTTTTTTTATTTCTGCATTCTTCATCGTTTTAACGTCGGCGTGGTTACCGCACTTCGCGTGGTAGCGCCCGGAGAAGTGGACTTTGCGACTGCATGAGCTCGTATGCTGTTCCTTTGTCTGGCGTTTCTTCAGCCACCGGCGTCTACCTAGCTGTGCGTCGCTGTCGTGTTTGTGGTATGCAATAATGCGCCGCTTTATCAGGAGCTATGTGCGTAGTCGGCGTAAAACGGCAATGCAGTACGTCGGGAAGCTAAACGAATTGCCGCATCTGGGCGCCATGTATGGTGGCGCCATCGTCCGACCCAGACAGCGCAACTTCGTAGTTTCGCCGCACTTTGGATAGCTACGAATTTCCATACCGAACGATCGATTGATCTTTGGGGTTTAATATCCCAAAACCAGCTATGATTATGAGAGACGCCGTAGCGGAGCCTATGGAAATTTCGACCACCTCGGGTTCTTTAACGTGCTCAGAAATCGCACAGCACACGGGCCACAACATTTCGCCTCCATCGAAATGCTGCAGCCGCCGCGGCCTGAATTCGATCCCACGATCAGCAGCTGAGTGCCATCACCACTAAACCACCGTGGCGCGGCCGAGTATGAAACTCTATGCGAATCTCGCTACACCTTGCCTTTCCCACCACCAGGTGTCACCAGTTGTTTGACGGTGCCGGAAAGAAGTGAACCTCTTTTGAACGTATGCGGCAGCGCTGCGCGAACCGCTAGTTCAACAATGGCAACGCAGTAGCGCACCCAGGATCTCTGGCAAGGGGGGGGGGGGGGGTTCAATTTTTCACGAAGGGCCGGGACTGCGATTACACAGTTGTTGCGTGTAAAAAAAAGTAAATAAAATGCCAAATAATAGTAACATCAATAATGATGATTATTTTTATTATTTTTTCAGGCGTTTTGCAGAGACATTAGCTCCACATTCTTCTAGGACATAGGAGCAGTTACAGAGTGAGATGGGGGTTAGGTCGGCCTCAGGGGGGGTTACAACACCCGAACCCCCCCCCCCCCCCGTCGGTGCGCCATTGTGGCAACGTGTCCAAAGCATTCTTTTTACTTGCTTTGCACTGGCATTTCCTTTGTATTGCTAGTATTTGGCGCATAGTGCGAAATGAGTGAAATGGCAAATATCTTGATCTCGCAAGTCACTGTTCGGTCGTTTCATATGTGGAGTCAAACGGCCATCACCAAGTTTGGCTTATCGACGACTTGCATACATAGTGACTTCTGTGCTGTGTAACCTCACTGTACCCTCTCCCTTGACCTCATTCTCTTGTATGTGGTTCCAGTATAGGCTTAACAATGTGGGTTGAGTGTCGGACCATTTCAACGGTATTTACAGTGCCTGTTACTCAGCCATTTTGCAGTGATTATGTTTACTTTCTGATGAATTTGACCAAGTTTCCATCATTTCGTACAGTTCTGTTGGCGACCATGGTGCTTACATATGCACTGATGCCCATTCTATTTTTGGGTGCAGCTTCACACTGTGCACGAGACTGTTGGAGTTGCATCAAACCTCTTTGCTTGTCCTAGATTAGGGTTTCCTGTTTTGGACTGCTGTTCTGAAGTATGACACTTGCAAGGTATGGTTCTCTTGTCCATTCATTTGAGCTGAATAGCTTTTAATTCAGAGCCTCAGCCATTGGGCCGGGCTTCAGAAACATAGGTGGTCAACTGTGCATTATAGTCATTGCATAAATACTCACATGCTTTGCTTCTTTTTTTTTTTTGAGGCATTAAATGGAGTCGCAGAAAATGCAGGCAAACCTCACAGCACCCTGGTTTCAACTCTTAAGGGAGCCCGTGAATTTACCACAGCTACTTTAGTCTTAATTTCCAAAGGTTATGCTGTATCATAATACATCATAAAGCACACGCTAGTCATGTGGTAGCAGGACAACTGTAGAATGTCTTGACACTGGCTGGATTGTCTGCTACGCCTCCACCATTCGCAAGTGCAGACAGGGTGTCCATATGTCCAGAGCTTCCCTTCTGCTAAAGTTAAGTGTAGTCCATTCAGTGTACGGCATATGATAAACTGATGGTTCTTTCTAGCTGTGACTATGTCATTCGGGCAAGCATGGAGACATGAATACATTTTTTGTTGTCGACCATAAGCATCCATGCAGTTATCATCTATCACCAACTCAATGCTCAATCAGATAGGCGAATTTGCTCAGGGCTGCTACATGTGTTTTAAACTGAGTAGCAGCAGAGCCATGAATAGAGCAAACCGGAGGGAATGACTTAGTGCGGTGTCGTAGTTCAAAAGGATAAAATTATCTGTTATGATGCTGCAGCACAGTGTAACCTGTGCAAACAAACTGAAGTCACAAAGTATGCTCTAATAACTTATTTATATCCATTGAGGTCTGGAAGTATTTTTTCAAGGTGTATCAAGGTGCAACAGTCTCCTTTAATGCCAAGGCATCTAAGGTACTATGGTATCATTTCTTTAATGTAAAGCAGGGGTGATGAACGTTGTAGTGAACAGTTACTATAGGATCACATAACTTTTGACCACTGGTTTTAAAATCAGTAACAGCCAAGAAAAACAAAAGAAAGGAAAAGAAGAAAATTAACAGTGTCATCAGTGCACTACATAATGTCCTGAAATAATAAAAACTATAAAACCCATGAGACATGCAGGAAAAATTGACCCTTAAGAGAAGGCAGCAGTAACACACAAACAGAACATTCTAAAACATTTCAGGCACAATGTGCAATGACAGATAGCACCCAAGCATTCACACATAGCCCACATTCATAGAGTGAACTGTCACTGTAATTAATTTCAGCACCTGATGTTATGAATGATGAGGGAACTTGTGTGTGCTTTGCCTGGTCATTCATGCATGACATGCATGACATTCTAAAAGGATTGTGTACCATTCCTTTGCGAGCTCTGCTCAAGAATCATCACCAGTCCAGTCACTGTGATTGAATTGTCCATGGATCTAGGGGTCACCGCATCTGCTGATGATGCTCCTTGTCTTCCATATTCAGGGGTGTAAAAGTTTAAGCGCAGAGAAGTCTGTATAGTGTAGTTGAACAGTGGACATCTTTCCCATTGCATTACTTTTTGTTTCAGTAGCAACTAAAAAAAAAGACCTTGTTGAGTGATATTTTGCGAATGACCTTACTCTGGTACCTTCTGTGAAGTCCAAGTGCATTAAGGCATGTGACGTTCAGCAGGAAGGGATGGTGGCTTCATGCATGCCCAGCCAGAGAAGGGATAGTATGTGTGCATGTTGTACTTTTATGATTACGTGGGAGGGCACATCACATTTACCATGCACCTTTATGTAGCCGCTCCTGAGCAGCTGTGCGAGCACTCGAGGCATTTGAGTGTACGGGGGCCTAGGCACCCCATTTTGGTGGTAGGCTTTGGTAGGTGCCAAAAGCAAGGCAAGATGGCTGCTGGCTTTGGGTACAGTGTGGTACCGTGCAAGCTTGGTGGCAGCAATATCTGGAGTTTTTAAGCAGAAGTTAATCAGAGGCAGTTCTGCTTTCCCACTTACACTCTTTATCGTTCCGTTGTTGCAGAAAGTTATCACACTGTGCTGAATAACTTGATTAGTACTAAGCAAGTGTTATTTCAATATGTACTGTCGGGGTACACTTATGTTTATGTGCAATTGTCTAATGCTGTGCTGTTGTAGCCTGTGCTTCAGCTTTCAGATGAAACGGATTTATTTTCGAGAACCATTAATCAGAAATGTAGTGCATAAGACATACAGTTAGCACACAGAATCATTTCACTACAAGGGCAGTGTATAAATATAGGATCATAATAAAACATATTTGGTGAGCGTGCCAGTGTACAGTGCAGCCTAAACGAGTAAAGTAGGAATCAATATTTCATGAATTGTAATGGTGGTTTCAATGTAATGCCATTCTAGTATGGCTACAAATCTCCTTAAATGTTTTCCGAATCGTGGATGAATTGGCACGCCATTCAAATGTACGTTGCCAGCAGTGCATTGGAAAAACCTTGTGGTGAACTCGTGTTTTATGTGCAGGTTGGCAAAATAGTATACTTGTTACAGTGCCCCTATATCAAGCTAGGTAGAAACTTTCAAATCCCTCCATTGCATACAGTTCATGTGTATTGGAACATCTGTGCTGTGGTGCATGCTTTTATTTATGTTTCTCTGTGCCATATGAGAAGAATGCTTGTGAAGAAACCAAAAATGTGGTAATGATGTAGCAGCCGAGTTGCAATATCTGAGGTTTATTTAGAAATCACAAAATTCCATTCATTTTTTTTTCAATTCAGGATACACTTGTTGTTTTAATATGTTGGTGGAGCCGTAAACATAACAAATCGTTTGTCTCACTGTAGGCGTTGCTTAAAGGGGCAGTAAAAGCAAATAGTAATTCGACGTGCGCTGTTGAAGAAATGTCGCATTGCTTAATTTGTGCCAAGAAAATGCCTAGTTGGAACAAAAGTCGTATTTTAGTGGTCAGTATACCGTCAGAACTATTCAAACCACCCACGTTGCATCGTCCATTAACACTGACGTGCCATTTTCTCTCAGCCAGCTGTGTGAAAGGCAGGAGCAGGTAGAAGAGAATGATGGTTTACCTACGGTTAGCACGCCTTGGTGGTCCCTCTTGCCGGGTGAGGAAAACATCAAGGCGCCTGCAGCCATGGTGAAACCAGCCTTTCCGCATACCGCCGCCTCGTCTAGGTAACCGTGCCAAGTTCAAAGACTATCGTTCAGGTGGCACAAGCTGTGTCACGCACCTACATAAATTTCTTGGTGAAGAAAGCGGCAGTGTAGATAACGCTGATGTTTCGGACATTCTCAAGCACTCACCCACCGTTTTAATAACCAAGTTATCTCCGTTTAATGTTCCATTAACCTTGTTGCTGTTTCATGCTTTTTATTTGTTGTCACATTTTGCAGTCTTTTGTACAGTAACTCTTATTTGCAGACCGAAAGCAACCCTGCGGTGAGCAGTCTACAGGATGGTGACATTGGCGCAGAGATTTGGAGTGCAGTGCATGCCGCGCAGAGCCACACAGCCCTTCATTTAACGAGGTACCTCAAAAAGCTTTTATTGAATTCCGGCCTTGATCAGCACAGCTAATCTCATTCAATCTTCTGCGGTGTGTACCCATATCACGAGGTTGGGTAAGAGCCACATATGACCGTGTCATCTTTAATGGTGATGTACACGGCAGGTATATTATGTTAATGAAGTCAAGATCAATCCTGCATGTTTATCGTACATTGATAGCCTACCAACCCAGTTTGAATGAATATCAAGGGAACAATACGACCAGGGGAGCTCCAAGACATAGACAAATGAGATCATCATCATCATCATCAGCCTGTCTGCGCCCACTGCAGGGCAAAGGCCTCTCCTATGGATCTCCAATTATCCCTGTCCTGTGCTAACTGGGCCCAATTTATCCCCGCAAACTTCCTGATCTCATCTGCCCACCTAACTTTCTGCCGCCCCCTGCTACGCTTGCCTTCTCTAGGAATCCACTCTGTTTCCCTTAATGACCAACGGTTGTCTTGTCTTCTTGTCTTCGCATTACATGGCCCGCCCAGGCCCATTTCTTCTTCTTGATTTCTATTATTATGTCCCTAACACGCGTTTGTTCCCTAACCCACACCGGTCTCTTCTTGTCCCTTAAGGTTACACCTACCATTTTCCGTTCCATAGCTCGCTGCGTCGTCCTCAATTTAAGCTGAACCCTCTTAGTTAGCCTCCAAGTGTCTGCCCCGTAGGTGAGTACCGGTAAGTGAGATATATATGCTCAAAGTTGCTCAAGTTTGTTAACAAATGCTTTGCATTTTAAACCAGCTTAACTAAGACTACTTATGCACCACACTTCTTTGTTTAAAAGAGATACTGAAGCTAGGCTAATGTCCATGTCTGAACCACAACTTCCTGCTAAAATCGCTGCTAACATCTCTCACTTTAAGCGTCTCCATGCCCTACCACATTTGCATTCTTCAACTGCAGGTAGCAAACAGACAAGCATTGGCTGTATTGTGGTAGCAATAGCTGTACAGTGGGTGCTTCTTACAATGCACTGTGATAATCTGACAAGAAAGTGTCCGTTTTATTTGAAATTTGTAATATGCTGGGGGGAAGAAGTGCTGGTTGTTTTGCCAGTGTGGCTGTCTGTCCATCATTTTGTACTTCGCTCGGCAACGTCTGGCAGGCTAGTTTTGTAACCGCTTGCCAAGTGGAATTTGAAGGCAAGGCATGGATATACATAACGTCAGCCAACAAGAGTGGTTATTTAAAACTGTAGCGCATGTCATACTTCACTGAGCAGTTGCCATTGCATTAGGTGCTTCAAGGGCAGTGCTAATCTGAATTAGCTGTACTATGTTCATGCTAGTGAACATGTCACAATAATAACTTAATTGTAATTGCCAGCAGAACTCTCCGCAGCAAAAGCTTGGGGCACTGGAACCCGTCACTTAAGAAGCTTTGGTCGTGATTCCTAATAACATTATTGCTAAATCGCAGAGTGAGCAACGAATGTGCAAAGAAAATAAACAAAGAAATGCCAATTGTTACGTTTAGCTCAAGCACTAGGGATTAATTTATCATTATGCTTGCAAACGATAGCTTTGCTGTTCGCAACTGAACTCGCATTCTCCTTTGACAGTCCCCCACTATTACAATGTCCACCTGCTTTTCTGCGCATGTAACTGCATCCACAATCGCAGTCTTGCTGCTCCTCCGGCTAGCACAGGAACACATTGACAGAATGCCTCCCTGTTACATGCCTTCAGACTGGCTTGACTCTATGCTCGGCTTCACCAAAGGTCACTGATGTTGCCATCCTAAATTTAAGACACCTGACTTGAACACGTGAACACAAACGTGGTCAGCTCTGTTCTCACACCACGTTCGCAAAGCAAAGGTATGTTTAATCTGCTCAATATTGTCGAATGCCGCTAATTTCATCCGCTGCAGCTGATAAGCTCCTTGTAGCTTGGTCCGTATGAGCATCATTGCACTGCTAAAATTTATTGATCAAGCTTACATTGAAATACGGCCCACTGTACCGAAAAGCCTTGTATGCAGATCCATTATAATGAACACTGCATATTGTGAGGTTCAGCCCTACTTCTGATTTCGATTCCTTATGATACTGTTGCAGCGTGTCATAAAGGCCCCCGGTCAGTCTCTCCCGAATGAACAAGACTGCAGCTTATGCGAGTTTTATACACAAGGTGAGTGCTTTACACACACCAATACTCATATTTTGTAGTTCAATGTTTTCTTACTTGTGTTCCTACGATGCGTTTGCACAGTCATGGCAACTTGCATTTCACAGAAACTGCAATGTCTACCCCATGTCCTGCTGCAGCTTCCCTATAGTGATAGCCCTGACACAGTGGTCTAGCGGTTCTGGCACTTTGCTGCTGATGCGAAGGTCATGGGATCGAATCCCAGCTGCGGTGCCTGCATGTCGATGGAGGCAAAATGTTGAGGCCCGTGTGGTGTGCGATGTCAGTGCACGTTAATGAACCCCAAGTGGTCGAAATTTGCGGAGACCTTCACTCTGACGTCTCTGACGGTTTTGGGACGTTAAACCCCGTGAATCAAATCAATCAATCAAATCATCCTGAAGTTATGCGGCACTTGAACTACAGTCACCGGCCGATTTCCCGAGTCTGGCAAGGATTGAAAAATAAGTCTGTAATATCTAGCACTCCAAAAAATTCATTCAGCCAAAGAAAATTCGATGTATTATGCTTAGAGCAGGTTAAGCAGGTTGGTATCACCGCTCCGTCTCATACTATGCTCAAAGGCTACGAGAGTTTCTTCCATTTTGGCTACAGTTAAATCTCCATGTACGCTCGCCGAAGGTGTCACTGATTTGGGAATCGAAACCACCGACAACTGCTGGGGGTCACCAATACATGTCATAGTCTAAGCAGCTGTCTGGCTGTGGGACGACCCAGCGTATGATTCGTCATCCATGAGATTGGTGCACCAAAGAGCTTTGCCATTCACGTGAGAGACCATCACATAGCTTTGTGCACCATGATGTGCAGTTCTGGTGGTGTAAGTGCAATAATAGGCAAGCACTTACATCACCAAAACATCGCACAAAGCATGGCTGAATGGAGAAGAATGCCATCTCATGAGACATGAGCGAGAATGGTGAACTGTTGGACACTGAAATGGCATTTCTTTCGATTATTTGAAGTCCTGTATCAAGACATCTGAGTATGCACTTATGACGGCTAAGATGATGAGGAATTAGGCGAAGAGAACCACTACATTGCCTGGTTAGCATAGGTGTGCATTTGGTTTGGGGCCCAAAAATAGTGTTTGTCATCCTCTGAAGAGTGGCTGGAACATTACACCAGTTGGAAGGCATGACAGTAAGATTGCATAATTGTTCCATCTTCACAGAGCCTCTCGTATTTCACTTTGATGGGAACATGGCAGTAGCCTGAATGCAATCTAAGGGAAGAAAGGAATTCCACCACCCATGGCATTGTCAATGCTGAGTAGCATGGAAATGTCGTAGCGCACTATCTTATACAAATATTACGAGTTGATGAAGAAGCAAATGAAGCTATCGTCTTTTGTTACCGGAATGACTGATGACGTACAGGGACGTTGTGAAAGTTGCACAGTTTCGTGCTTGAGCATGTCAGCAACATGGTCGTCACTGACACGACACTCCGAGGTTCGCATTCAGTAAGGGTGTTGGTGCTTATTGCGTTATTCGTGCGTGGAATAAGTGACAACACTTAGGGATAAATGAATAAGGCAGGACAACAATAAAGATAACAGGCACACCCATGCCTTGCCAGTGAACACTTGTGTGGGGATACCACTATAACAAGTAAGCAGACCCAAGGGCAAGAGACAACATTCGCCACAATATAATAGTCAGAGATGGCATAAAGAGAGTAAAACGATGAGAAATAGCATGACACGAACACAAGCAACAGAATGTTGGAGAATGGTGGCTTCGTAAAGCGTAGTTTATGATAAGGGGGGGAAATTTTGACAACGTGGTCTTAGCCATTACCGTAGGACTTTTCACTTGACTGTTTTTGATGAGAATCTTCAAGAACTATGCTTCCAGGCGTTTGTGAACTTTTGCATAGGCAGGACCTTCCACATAGCAAGATGTCATTCTTGTTTGGCCAGCAGCTAGTACCTTGACCTGCTTGTCATTTAACAGTGCTCACCATGCTGTGCAGGATGCCAGATTTATGTGCCACAGTGGACTTGTCACCTACCTGACGTTGTTGTTGGAAGGGTCCCACTTGTGTTGTCAATCTTTATGGGAGGTTGATTGTGACTCTGAGGTTACAGGTTAGAGTGGACGATAAGCAGCAACATCTCCCATTTGCTACGAGGTTTAGTGTCTGTTGTGTTGGGGATTGGCCAGTGGTACGAAGTGTTCGGACAAGCACAGCAACCCTAAGCCCATGCTGGTGGCGGTGCTGCACATACCACTTCACTACGCATGCTTACCATCTTTCTGGCTTTTAATTATGAACCCGTTAACAACTGCATGCTTAATATCTTCCAATTTTCTAGATCATTTCTGGTCATTCTTCAACTTGGTACAAGTGATGTGTTAAATTAAGTATTTCAGAATTTTTTTCTTCCATGTGCTTTCAGTTGACTGCATTTTGATTTGTCACCTTTTTACATGTTCACGTGCCTCAACTTTGTGAAATTGTCAATCTTTACCTTATTTATTTGACCTTACTATGAGTGAAGATAACGGCAGAGAGGATGAGAAGCCTGAATTAGAGGTTACAAGGTTTCACATCTGGTATTGCACAGACTAATGATGCAGCTCTTTAACATGGGTGTTATTGTGCATTTTAATTCATGTTCCCATGTATTTGTGAAAATTATGTGGCTTCAATAATTTTATTACCATTGACACCCTGTCTCCAATGTGACAGAAGAGTTGACTTCGGTGCACATTTATGAAGACACATTTTTGGAGGTCTGTACTGGTGCTTAATGTATCCGCACAAGAGGGAATGAATCGAAACAAGGGCTTTATCACATAAAAATCAAACGATTTCACGAATCTTTCAAATTGTTGTACTTCCAAGTCAGTGCTGGAGCAAACAACATTCAACATCAGCAAATAGCATGTGCATTCACAAAAAAAAAAGCAACAGAATTTCATCTATGTGCATGTGGCTGTAGGCTCGATATAAATTCATGTGTGTGCTTCCCAATAAAGTTAGCTACGAGTTAGCGCGGAAGTGAGTTTTCTTTTTCCTGCTTTTGCATTTTGTTTCTTTTTTGGACTAATGTACGGGGATGTTCGGTTCTTACTAACTTGCCCAAGTGGCAACTCAAATTGAAGCAGATAAATCAGAAACGAACTGCTTGTTCTTTTGGTTTGGCTCTGTGGTTTTAGTGCACTTCTTGATAATCATCTGCATGCCGTTTTATGAGGATAGGTTTACTGTCAGGTGTGTGCTGGTGTGGTATGGACTCTTCTTTTTACAAAATGACTCACTGCACCATTAGCGATTTAACGAATACAGCGGAAGTTCCTAAAGAAACCGCTCGCTGTAATGCATAAATCTGTACGAAAAGCTGGAATTGAAGAGAGATGAAAATGCACGTAACATTCATATGTTTTGTCTCATTTTGCACGAAGGGTCGCCAGTCAACTACAATGACAAGGACACAGAAAGAGAAATGACTCACCGCTGTAAGGAGGAGTGACACACGGCTGTGGAAGCAACGAGCTGAGGCAAGCACACTCGTTATTTTCTTTTCTGTTTCTTCACTAAAGGTGTGTCATTACCCTTTCGGTGTACTCTTTGATGTAGTTGGCTGGCAACGCTCTTCGCTCTGAGCAACTGACTTGCTCAGGGAACCACAAGTGTAACCCTGGTTTGCATTTTGTATACATACATATGAATTACCATCACACGTAATCTCTGGCCCTTCACTGAAGAAAATGTAGGTATCATTTTAGGGTGAGTGTATTGGCTTAAGCCGGGGTTGCAGAGACAGATCATGAGTCTGATAGAGAACTTAATAAACGGCGGTTCTTGTTATGTTAAGGCATTCAAGGACCTGTCTTGGATTTCTGTGCACAATTAACAGCATGCAGTCAAGATATTAATTTCACTAGTTAACTGCAGTGGCATGTTCTTACTATAGAAATAATTACAGGTTTTCTGGCAATTAACACTTTCTTGGCTTATCATGCACGAGTGTAAGAACAGACAGTTCTGTGTGTTTTGTATGTACTCTTGGAGATACTTGCGATGCTCTACGGTTTTCATATGTATAGAATGTGCACAAGGCAGCATGTGACCGCCATAGCCATCGCGAGAAAGCACTGGAAAATGAAATGCTTCGAGCAATTTTGGATGCCTAGTCAAATAGAGGAGAGCACACTTTTATAATGACCACGTTCAAAAGGTTTTGTGTGTTCTCCACAATACTGACGGTTTTCTGCATTGAGATGCTTGGCACAGCTTTTCTAGTTGAATCTCAGGCATTTGAATCGCCGTATGACTTACGCTCATTGATCCACCAATGTGAGAATGCAGCAATATCATAAGCTCTTTTGCAGTCTGTTCTTCATCAAATATGTAACCAACAGTGCTGGGGAAGTTAAATTTTATAAGCTGTTGAAAGCATGCGGTCGTTAAGAAGTTCAGAATTAAAAGCCAGAAAGATCACTGTTGAGTGAACAGGTAAGCATGCGTAGGTGAACATGTGGCCTATGGAGCATCGCCACCAGCATTGGCTTGTGATTTCTGTGCTTGTCCAAAACACTTCCTACCACTGGCCTATCCCCAACACAGCTCGTAGCAAATGGGAGACGTTGCTGAGTATCGTGCACTCCCACCTTTAACTTCAGAGTCGCAGTCTACCTTCCATCAAGATTGACAACACGAGTGTGACCCTTCCAACAACAACGCCCACACAGACACTGAAGAACCCGCACACATCAAACCTACATATGGCGAATTACTGTGTCTATCAAACAACAGTAAAATTTTATAACCTGTTGGACACATGCTCAATTCTGAAGTTATTCTAACGTACTCTTCCTTCACCTTTATAGTCACTGAAGTGGCTTCTCAGCCGGCTCAAGTGAAACTTCTATTCAGAGCATACCATTGTCATTGGTACAGGTTTCGCTGGCAGGAACTAAAACCAGATTTTAGCCCCTGCATCCAGGCCTCATTTATTTTACTCACGGAAACTAGTACTGTATGCTTACCTAACTTCATTGCAGTGGTACAGCTCCGTGGTCTGCATTTAGAACCAAAGCCAATGACCGTTTCATTCCTTACTAGCCAATGGGCAGACAGAAGTGCATAAACATGCACACTAAGGCTGCACGCTGATCCAGTGAGTGCTTCCACCTTCGTTAATATTGAACATTCCTATAGAAAAAGGATGTTTAAAATTGCAAGGTTGAGGATATTATAAGAAATACATGTGTTGTACAACCCAGGTGATTAATATATAGTTAGGGAATCATTAAATCCTGGTGAAAGTGTAAAAATGAATAATAAGCACCTTTGCTTCTGCATTGTATGACTGGGGTGTGTGTTGGGGCAGTGCTATCTGGAGTTTGATTCTGCCGGACAAGAAGTTAGTGCCTTGTTTTATGACGAATTGTTTCACTGTGCTTGCCAGACATACCAAATATGCACACTTGGAACACGTTCGAACCGGTGTGATGCAATCTGTGTGGTGCACACAGTAACTAATGTGTAGGTGCACACATTAACACATTGTAGCCGTTGATGGTACACTCAAGCACACCGTTAAGCATAACACCAACACACAGTACCTTGAATTTGCAAGTCAACTGACCATGCTAGTCCCATTTAAGTCTCAGTTTCATGACATTTGTTTACTGGACTATTGGACATGAGTGGCTATATTAGCTACTTTGCTGCCTGCACATTTCTAAGGTGGAATTTAAGAGCACTTTTGGAAAGTGTTTAAGCAGAGGAATGTTGTTATTATGTTTAACTGTGACTGACCATTGATGGAACGGTCATCTTGACATGTGATATCCTGGCTACTTTGTCAGTCATAATCATGAAATTCAAATGTAAAGAAAATCTAAGGGTAGGATAAGCACTTGTTCTGTATTGTTACTGCTGGGTTCTTTCTGCACTGTTTACGTTAAGCCATCAGGTTGGCAGTTCTATTCCACTCCGCGACAACGACAGTAAAGTGGTTATTGAAAAACACTTGTGTACCTAACATAATTTGCATGCTCAGGAGCATTGTTTACTTTTAATTTCCGAAAAAATATTGTAACATTTGAAGAATTTACAGGCTCAAGGGCACTGAATAAACTGCTCACGAGCTTTAGGACATTAGATACGAAATTTTGCTTTTTTGATGTAACCATGTTCAAGAGCCACTGTTTTTCCACAACATCATTGGCACTACTATAAGTTCTTGTGCAGCCACTGCGATTATTTATGTTTTTGCATGCACAGTTATTTCTTCAAAAAAGAGCTCACAGAATATATTGGACCCATTGGTTTCTTTTTTTTATTTCAGGAACTGGGAATTCACCTGTGCATCAGGACTTCTAAACAGTGTTACTTAAAACACTTCTAGCTGAGCTTTTTTGAGACAATTCTGCAGTTTGGTGGAACCTGCTGTTAAACCTGAGTGACCCGGGTACTTGGGAAACTTCCAAAATTTCTGTGTCGTTTCCGTTCAAGCTTAACCTTGGCAACCCGAATCTCAACTGCCGTACCTCAAGAATTTAGAGTGCTATTTTTTCTCAACGATAAAGGTGGAGTTAATGATGCATATGAATGTAGCATGCAGGTTGCACTTAATTATGTAACCATTCAGGCGAGTAATTCTTGAAGGAAGAGCTTGTTGAATAACACCGGAAACCAGTGTTGTAACTTGATCAATAGGCAAGACTATGCGCTTGCCTCAAAACTGTTTGTAGCAACAGTTCCTGTCATTGGAGAACTGCTGTTTAGCACATGTTTAGAGCTGCCTGTGCATTTCTAAGGTGGAATTTCAGGACATTTTTTAAAAGTGTTTTATGCAGAGGAACTCTGTTCGGTTTACCTGCAATTAACCATTCATTGGACAGTCATCTTGGTGTGCCACCTCACGTCTAAGCAGGGTCTGCTAGTGCCTTTAGAAAATATGCATCTTGAATGCATTATACCCCTGCTTGCGGAAGAAGGGGAAATCTTGAGAGACCCACGGCTCGAGCTAATTGTCACAGGCTACTGTCAACTCCAAGCGCATGACTTGAAGCTAGTGTGTTTCAGAGATTGTGCTGAAGAAAACACGGACAAGGATCTTGAAAACGAAGAGCACCAAAATCGAGAACGGCCTCTTCCACTGGTTGATATAACAGAATGTTCTGAAACAAATGGTGGTTATGAAGTGGTGGACGGTGTCACCGCGCGTCGTCCTGAATCGGTGAATTCATTTCTGTCGCCGAAATTTTCGCCAGAGCCATCGCTTACCGATTCTGAAAAGCAGCCAATGGATGTCGCTACAAAAAGTGACAGTGGCTCGATGTCTGAGCAGAGTTCAAACTGTGCAGAACGGGCTCACCTTGTAAACATGGAAGGAGGTTTGCTTGTAAATGGCCATGCCGGAACGCCACCGTGCGATGTTTCCGTGCTTCATGAGCCCATTTCTACTGGCACTATGGAAATTCATGAATGTGAACATAATCGGCACGTGAATGGTACCGTGCATATGAATGGCTTTGGCCACATTCGCAAAGCGCAGCGTACGAATGGTGTTGTCTCATGGCTCAGTCATGTCGATGTCCCCTTTTCTAGTGATACAGGGCGAAGCTACCCATGTGAAAGAGGTGTGTGGCCTGGACGAGTCATACCTCTTAATCCTGTGACTGAAGATACACTGCAAGACCCCCGACTTGCGTCCCCCAAGTCACGACCTCGTGTTGAGGGACGCTTTGTTTTGACACCAATTGACGTTGAGAGGAGCCAAGGTGAGAATGTAGCCTGCAGACAAGAGTATGGCAATGAAAGCAACTCACAATTTTCACCAGCAAGCGGACCACCACCTTTCCTTGACACCTCCTGTCATGAATCCAATGTTGATGTTGCTAGAGCTAAGTCTGTAGAAGATCTCACAGAGGATGTTGTTGAGATCAAGCAGGAACCACAGGAAATGGACACTCCAGAAGAAAGGCCAGAGTGTGAGTCTGGGCTCTCTAAGGCTCAAATTGAACAATGGCTGGCTGCAAACAGGAGACTGTGGGACCACAGTTTCATGCAGTCGCCACAAGTGCCCTCAGAGCCGCCACCATCAGTCTATTCTCCAAGTTCTGTATTGTCACCACTATATTCCCCGGATATCCTCTCATCGTCATCTGCAGTGTCTTCAGTGGGAGGACAGCTACCAGTGCAAGTCACTTGTCCTGAAAGTGAGGGGCAGGCGCCACCTCAGAAAGATAGCGGTCAAGCGCGAGCTGCACCAATGCGTCAACCAGGCTGTCAAAACAGCGAACCATCACCAGTTGGACCGGAGCTGCCACAAGCAGGTTACCTGGGTTACCACTCCCCAAATTTCACCCCATGGACTATGTGGACTTACTGCTTTCCGCTGCAACCACTGTGGTCACAGGTTCCATTAGAACAGCAGTCATTGAGTGTAGCTGCCACCCAAATGCCATCATTCTCGGTGGCCGCGGCTATGGAACATTCGTCTGCCAGAGAGGCTCCCTTAATGTTGACATCAGAGCAAACCCTAGCACAGTCATTGAATGAACAAGCGGCAAGCGTATCTGCTTACCCTTGGGCTCTCCTGCCCTCAGCTCAAGCACAACTAGGATCAATGCCACGTAATCAAGAGTGGTATTCAGGAGTGCCTCTATTCTTGCCACCACAATGTGAAGAGGTATCCCTTTCTACATCAGTGCCTCAGCAGCAGCAACTGCATGAATCTTCGTGTCTACCTACACCAGCACAGCCATCGTCTGGCTTGTCACAGCTGCCGCCGTATGATGAACCTACTTCATTTGCGCCTCCAGCAGCTCAGTCTCTTGAAGTGCCACAAGCTCTGGCCACAGACATTGCACATCCACAGGCACAGCCAGAATTAGATATGCCAATGGAAAGTCAAGTAATGGAATCTTCCTATGTGTATGGAGAAATACCACCAAAACCTATATTGGAGTCTGATTCCCAGGCTACACTGCAAGAAGCGCCTATTGATTCTGAGCAGATGCAAGTTGCAATCAGGCTCACAACTTGAACCATCACTAACGCCACAAGGCGATCACTCCTGGAAATACTCACAAGTTGAAACTGAGACAGAGAGGGAATATGCAGAGCAGATGGTGACATGGCCAGAATACGCAAGTGAAGAGCATGATGAAAACGTGCAAAATGAATTTCCGCCACAAGGAGTAGACTACAGTTATTCCTCATCGGAACAAGAAGGGCAACACTGGTACAGTAATTTATATTTGCAACAAGACGCTGAATCGGCTATGACAGAACGAGATCCAGCTGAAGGTTCAGAAATGCAGCCTAGCCTAGAAACAGAACATACTTCCCTACTGCCACATGAAACTCCATTAGAATGTTCTGAAGTGCCACAGGAAGCGCAGTCAGCATTTTATCTCCAAATGGCGCCTCAGGAACACTCCTCTCTGTCTGTGCAAGCACAGCTGGAAGAAGAATTTCAATCAGTTTCCGTTGCAGGAAACACTCGAAAGCACTGGATCCTATACGTATTCACAATCGGGAGCTTCTGCTACAGCACAATCCTTGGAATCACACCTAGTTCACCCTCTTGTGCATGGGCACGAGGAGTCAATGCCTACTGTATGCACGGCACCAGCAAAGGAACCTCACTCCCTGCAGCCTACCGAGCAGGGTCAAGGGGAAATGGGACCATCAGCACCACTTCCATGTACAGCGGCAGCTACAGGAACTTGTGTACAGGAGCCTGTATCGTCGTCGATCTCTTGTTCGCAGCCGTACACAGTAACACAGCAAGCGCAGTGTTGGCCTACGCAAGTAATGTACCCTGTTCCAATGGTGCAACCAGTGGCGCAGTGCTTTCAGTCCTCACAGTTAAGTCCACTCGGCTCAGGAGTCATAACTGCCCCTCAAAGTTCTGTGTGGCAGCTTCCTGCTATGAACTACCAGGCCCAGCCACCTTCGGCAATTGGAACGTCTCTGGGCATGACCGCTTCACCCTGTCCTCAAGGATTTCCATGGCAGCTTCCGGCTATGAATTGCCAGGCCCAGCCGCCTTGGACGACTGGAACCTCTCCGGGCGTGACTGCTTTACCAGGTCCAGGAGTACCAGCAAACGGAGCGGGCTCCTTTCTGGCTACCTTCCAGTCACAGGCACCTCACCCTGCTCCTGCAGTGCCCTTTATGCCACCATTGCCAGCTTCCCCGCCACCGAGCAAACCACCTCTTCCGTCTGTGCCTCCGCCTCCAAAATCGCCGCCACCTCCTGTATCGCCACCGCCGAACCCTCCAACACATGAACGACCCCCACTGCCGTCTTCAGCTCCACGTAGTACACCACCACGGTCACAGGAGTCGCCATGTTCTTCACCGCTCCAGTCGCCTCAGCGCAAGGAAAACCGCAGCAGGTGTCGCTCTTCCAAGTACCCTATTTGGGCGCCGAGTGATACGAAGTACTACCGGGAAGAATACCATGGTCACAAGCGCAGCGGGACGACGTCCTCCAGAAGTTCTCGAAGCACCCGCTAATCGTTAGCACACGTTTGCAGAGGCAGCCACCTTAGTGGTGCTGTTAGACACTGGCACTGCCCATTGCCATTAGTCAGCGGAACTGCCGCAATCTTAAACGCGCTATCGAATACTAAATGGACAGACCACGGCTTAGGCGTCCGGAGCGTCCAGCTATGGGCTATCTCAGTTCACAACCTCAGGTCGAGAGTTCCCCGAGTGACCTGAAACTTTGCCCACTTTCTGTGTCCGCAGGCCTAGGGCGTGGTTCGTGTACTTTCTGTGTCCGCCGGCCGCCTAGGGCGTGGTTCGTGTACTTTTTCGGCCCATAGCTAGTACCTGTAGCGGATCTTTTTTTTTCTGATTCTGTGCTCAGTCAGCCTGTTAAACGACGCCATTCCTTTCACAGATATATGTAAGAATGTTATTTGCAGACAACTTATCTTAGTGGTATTGGCCATTTTGTTAGCAGAACCAGTAGGTTTCTGTTTATGTTTTAGGCATCGTGTTTCTTTTAGAGGCATGCCTTTTCAGTAAGTTGTTTTGAGTACATTGCAGGTGTTAGTCATAGATATCGCACAACTTATTACAGTGTGTGTATTCTGGCGAGTTATTTCGTGGTATTTTTTTGTTCGATGCAAGTCAAGTTATCTCCACGTAGCGAGATCATGAAGGTGAAAAATACTTCCCTTGTGGGGCATTTCGCTTCAGCGTATTCACTTTTTGTAATTGAAGTGATGCAACAAGCGCTTTCGTTAAACTGAACATATAATACGTTGATCGTGCGAGTGTTTGTAGGTGAGATGTTAGGCCTTTCTGGGAAGGCAGCCGATCACCCTCACTGTTTCCTTGCGGTACCAGTGATTGTACCTGGGAGAGATTCCCTAATGTGATGTTTCGTTTCGCTCGTGTGTATATGCGTGCGTCACTGACTCATTTTTATATACGCGAAGTTTTTTGTTACTTTACAGAAGCTATCGTGCTTTTCTTTTGTTTCAATCGTGCAAGACAACGATTGCTTGTACAACGTCTTAGAACCTCAGGTATTGAAGTTCTAGCGTCCATGTTATTTTAAAGGTATGGTTATCATTTTTGTGTGATCAGAGCTCATCGAAGTCTCTTATTTAGTGCCTTACATTCGCAGGGTGTTATCATTGTCATATTGTAACCTCGTAAGGAGACTAGTCATTCATGGTAGGCCACAGAGATCCAAAGAAGGAATATCTAGTCAGTACTTTTAGAACACGCATTTAGTTGTCTAAAACGATGTGATCGTTGATACATTTGCAATCCGCAATAACCCTTAAAACGGTGCCTATAATATAACAAGTGCCCGTTCTGAAGACGGCAATAACATATGGAAATCATATGTGCGTGCCATTGAATTTCGCTGCTTGTATGATGCCAGCGTTTAATATAACGTGTCCGTTATGTCTGCTGGAATTGCTAATTGCACATTTCATTGTGTATCATTCCATTGTTTCGAGGTCCCAGGTGCCAGACTCATCTGTTGGAAGAATTGTTCTGTATTTTTATTATCGTTTTGTGAAGAGCGATTTTGCACATTTGTGAAATAAAAACATGTATTGTTTACGCCGTGTGTTGGACTGTTTAGTAAGAGGTTGCATAGTGTTGGAATGTGGAATGAGCCGCCTGGCCCAGGCCATGCGGTGAGGCTTAGTGGTTCCAATGTTCCACAGGCCGGCTGGATAGCCCAAACTTGGTCTTGTAATTCTGAGCTGGCCAGGCTGTTGGGGCAACGTACATGTACATCAAGGAGGTCCGGATTTTTATGATCAAAGCTTGGCACTGTGTGGACACTTCGTTAGTATGTCTCCAGCATACCTACTGTTTGTGGGCGTTGTTCTCTCCTGTATCCTGCGAGTTCAGCACACGAACTCCCTATGTAATCAACATAGGTAAGTTTGCCTGGTACTGTTGTTGTCTGTTTGGAGGCAGCCGAAGTAATGTGCTGTCAGCGTTCAAAGAAACGCGATCAGCAGAGCATGTATACTTCATTAGCATTGGCGGGCGCAGACAATGCCAACAAATGAGCTTAACGTTGCAGTTTGCATGAAAATGCCTCGAACGCTGATTTCAGTTTTCTATGCAGCACACCAATGTTGCTTTTAAAAAGGAGCTCGGCTTGGAAGCAAGACAAGTGCGATGAAGCAGATCTAGTGATTAATGTTAGCCAGAGAAGCAAACTTTTTTGATATCTCATGCCGTCAGGACCTAAAACATATCATTTTCATCCGTTTCACAACAGTTTATTACTGCAGAATTCTATACACAATTTGTATTTCTATATGTCAGTAGCCTGCTCCCACAGGCGAGTATTGGCAACGCCGAGTTCCTTTCACGCTCAGAAGCAGACTTGCACTAGGATTAATTGTATCCTAATAAGAAAAACTGAGGCAGGGCGTCATAGTGTCCTTTGCAGTGGTCTTTATACGAGACTTTACAGAGGAGTTGCATCCTTTCTGTGGCAAGCGTCATGGTGCGGAAAATAACCGCATTGAAAGCCTGAAATAAAAAAAAAGGCCAAAATGAGGCACACGCGCTCAAATACATACAATCAAGACTTTATATACAAGCAAACCACTATATCCGAAACAGCAGTGTCCCTGGTGATCATTGTAGCTGGTGTAGTAGCAGTGACACCAGCTCTTTTCATTTTTCAGTGCTTCCGCACCTTTTGAGCTACCATGCATCAGTCTCGTAACAAAGAGGCTCTGCAAAAAATTAATAAATACTTGCAAACGTGGAACAAAAAAAGCCGTTTTTGTGCCGCCCAACGTTGCACACATAGCCCTGCATTTTACAGACACGATTTAAACTTCATCTTCCTTGTACCATCAACTTTGCTGCCTTAATGATATGAGGAAGTAAAAACACAAAAGAGCGGACTCGCGCACCTATGAACAACGGAGAGAACGTCGTTAGGCAACGCGGGACATCGCCAGAGCATGTGAGCCATAGAACAAAAAGTTTCACTGCAGTCGGGACAGCCAGGGTCCACGTCCGAGTATAGCTTACTGAGGAAGCCCCGGGACGGGAAAGAGCCCGTCTGCAACATTCGTAGAGTAACTGACTGACCTCTGCTGAGCTTCGGATGAGGAAGAGGGTAGACTCTCCGGCCAAGTTGGTAATGTTTAGTAATTTCATTGAATGTGAGAAGTGGGTCGTTCTGCTGAGCCTCTTCCTGCCCCTCCGGAGCCGCCAGACCGCCGCGGCGCGTGAGTTCTCGAGCACGGTCGTGAGCCAGCTCATTGAGGTTTGGGAAGCCCTCAAGAACGTTCGTCCCCATGTGTGCGGGGAACCACGTAATATAATGTGAACCGGGGCAAGCCCTCTTCTCTAGAATGGAGGCCGCCTCTCGAGCGAGGTTACCCATTTCGAATGCCCTAATTGCGTCTCGCGAATCGGTGTAAACGTAGAAACGCTCTGTGTCACACAGGGCCAGCGCAACCGCGATTTGTTCGGCTATACCAGGGGTGGCCGCCCTTACCGAGGCTGATGAGCGAAGCACTCCGCGCCCGTCTACCACCGATAACGCGAATGTTCTACTGTTCCCGTACTGCGCCGCATCTACGAAGACCGCGGAGTCTATGTCATCCCTAACTCTCTTCAAGATGGCACGTGCACGGGCTTTACGTCTACCCTCGTTATGCTGTGGATGTACGTTTCGCGGGAAGGGCCCCACCATGTAGGTTGCCCTCGTTTCCCGGGTCAGTGGTATCCTCCGTTCCTCCATTATCCTAGGAGCCATGCCAACTTCGTCCAGGATCCGCCTGCCCGCTTGGGTAGACGACAGCCTAACCACCTGGGCAGTGACCTGCGCCTCTATGATCTCGTCTATGGTATTGTGCATTCCGAGTTGGTCTAGCCTGTCTGAGCTCGTGGTAATCGGCAAGCCTAGCACTCTCTTGATGCTCTTGCGCATGACTGTGTTTAACTTGCTCTTTTCCGTTTTCGTCCATACGAGAGCTGACGCAACATAGTTAATATGACTGAGTAGAAATGCGTGGTACATCCGAAGAAGGTTGTCCTCACCTAACCCCTTCTTTCGGTTGGATACCCTAGCGATTAATCTTAACATGTTCTCAGTCTTGGCTGTAACGTGGGTAATTGTTCTGGCATTACATCCCCTAGCGTCTATAAGCAGGCCCAGGATCTTGACAGAGTCAACTCTGGGAATTTTCTGCCCATTATGCGTGTATAATTCCAAGGGTAGCTGCCTTAGGGGCGTGAGATGCCTAACTCCTTGCCTAGCCGGTCGGTAAAGTAACAGTTCCGACTTACTCGGAGACAGCTTGAGACCAGTGTCCGCTAGATAAGCCTCCGTCTCATGCAAGGCCGCCTGTAGAGCTTGCTCTAATTCTGCTAGGGAGCCACTTGGGCACCAAATTGTGATGTCATCGGCGTAAACATGAACAAGTAAGAAAATCTTACTTGGCAACCTAATCCTGGGCACCAACCGTAGCCGCTTTGTTTTGCGAATAAAGTTCAGTCCAATGCAATCGAATTTTGACATCAAGAACCGATGATAGCCTTTACTCAAGAACACACGACCGCCTGGAGCGGACCCCCTACGTTGCACTGAGGCCTCAGCCGAGGAAGTATGTCTTCATTTTGCATAAAGCATGGTTAGTAGCACCATACATCGAATATTTTCAGTCGCGCCCGAACCGTAGCGCAAAATATTACGGCGCAGAAACCAATTCACAAGAGAAAAAACACGCGCACAGTTCTTGAGTTCACGCAATGCCACAAGCACGCATTAGAAATGTGCATATGACTACACGAAATCCTGCAAGAAACCGCGCGCCTATGCATGTGGACAGGTGCTATACAAATGGCGGTGGATCGACAATTGTATACGATTGGCTGTTCAACTGTATACATTTGTATAGAATTGGCGGTGGATGATCTACAAGGTATAAAACTGGCTGTTCCGAAGTTGCGCCTCACAACAATATGCTGGTTCGATCCAGTGTTGTACGTAACGTCCTTCCAAGGAACGGCGTTCCTGGAACTAGTTCCTTTTTGGAGAAACGAAAGAACGCCATCGTTACTTTAAAGGTTGGTGGAACTGTAACGGTGACGCGTTACATTTAAAAGTAACGACAGAGGGAACGACTTTTCTTCTGTATACTTTCCACAGGCGTTCCACATGCAAGGCGGATAGGCCGGGCTGCAACCGCCGAGGCCGAGCCTCGAGTCCCCGCTTCCCTGTTAGCGGTCTCCTTCACTCAAAAGAAAACCACACGCAAAACGCCATTCCTTTATTCTCCTTCTTCGAGGCTTCGACGAGGGCGAAGCTTCTCTTTTGCAAGTGTAGGCACACCATATAAGTGTATTTCTTTACTCCCTTATGATGGCCACCCTGTGGCTGGACGAAAAGCTTCCGGCTGTCTACGGCAACGCAGGCGGAACCGCAGCCAGCCGCGAAATTGTCCCTTCAGATCCCGCCGCCAAGGCTCCCTTGGAACTAAGACACTGTCAACGCGCGCTTTGCTCAGTCCATTGGTTCTGAGAATCCGGTTACGGTTCGCACGTGTGGGCCTCGGCGTCAATAGCATTTTTTACGCAGGAGACCGCTCGGCAAAGCAGGCGAGCAGCGCAAATGTTACACTACGGAGGCTATAGTTGCACCCTGTTGTGAAGTCACCATAACGTGACGTGGCTAGCAGGCAGGCAGGGTCTCGATCAACGTAGCTGTGTGAGGGCTAGCGACACTTAGCAGCCGGAAACGTAAACCACGAGAGTTTGGGGAACAAAACTACAGGGCCAGCCAGCACGACCGAGTCGACTGGGGCCTTTTAACAAAAGGAGGCGCGGTCTCTTGTCAAACGTCCAAATGAAGATGGCTGAGAAGACTTCGGCTGCTGTGTTTCCACTGACGCTCCCGGCTTGCTTGAGTGAGGGATTGTAGGATTCTGCGAAAGTCGGGTAGCAAGCGACCGTTCCGACGCGGCGTACGCTAATCGACATGTTGCCGGCGTCTGCTGATGGGGCGACAACGTCCGCCGAAAACGGGAAAACTTGGCCCTCTCGCTGTGACGAAAGGGGTCGACGAAAGGGCCGTAGTTATGGCGAAACAACTCTCAGGCTCTCGGGCGCCAGCTGGGGCGCAGGAAAGCGCGCGGGACGACACCAACGACGTGGGGAGGGATAGCAGTCTTTCGCTTTATCTGAGCCAGTCTGAACAGCAAGGAATCGTTGTGAAGGCTGGACACACTGTAGAGATCGTTCACTTGGCATTCGAAAATGACGGAACACTATCTTGCCTCCTGTGCCATCTAGAGTCAGTTGCAATAAGTGCTGATGTGGAATTATAGACTGCTTCCTGGCCATGGCTACTCCCGATGTTTCAACCGACTGAACACAACATCGCACGCCTGTGTTTAGCCCAATGCGTGACTTGTGCTCCATCAAACAATACAAGCGGAGTGTCGAAAAGATCGGCGAGAAACTTAAAGAAGCACGTGCAGGTATGGTTTATTTATTGTTCTTACTATTCGCATAGCGAAAAGACAGCTTTTTATGCACAGCGAGTTTTCAGTGTGCATTAAAGGATCCCAGGTGGTAAAAATTTCTGGAGCCCTGCACTACGGTGTTCCTCTCAACTCTTTCATTCTCTTCTCCCAACCCTACGGGCGCTGAGCCGTGCTCCCACACGGAGTGCACAAAATAGCGTCCTTTTATTAACCCAATCGCAATTATTATCGCAAATGATACACTGGAAATGCAGTAGCAGTGTCATAAAATAGCACGCCAAGTTGTACACTGGAAAGCTCGTGGATGCGGTAACGATCGCTGTTGCCCATCCTTGGTGCCCTTCCTGTTTGCACGCATTTTGGGCATTTACCGCGGCTGTTCAGGCATTTCGCCAATAAACGCAGTTGGGGTAGATGACAACATCACTATCGCAGCACGCTGCGAAATTTCATGTGATTTGGACTAATTGGGATTTGACGTAATTTGCGAAGTCAACTACTTGTGCGGTAGTCATAGGAGACTCCAGACAGCACATGAGCTTCATTCTACAAATCACAGGGACATAATAATCAGTTAAGTTAGCGTACTGAGCCTCAAAATACTATAATTGCGTTGCACGTCACAGCTTCACTCGACACAGGAGAAGTGAGACTTTTAAATCACAATTATGTCGGCGTATAATTCAACCCTAAACGACATACCGAGACGACGCGACATGTCAAGTTGTAGACTGTGGTGCATTGGGATACGCAGTGCCGTCAACAAACCCGCGCTGCCGCTGGAATGAATTCAATCAATGACTTAAAGGGACAAACGTCCGCCACTGCGGAGCTTCTGTTGAGTTTAGACCAGCGTGACGATGGGTGTGGCTCCCCGCACCTACTGCAGCTAAAGGCCCTCTACTTCGTAAAAGTACCGCCATCTACTCTCCCCACCGCCACCTCCTCTCCGCTCGCGACTGCGGCGCCCCCTGGAAAGCGCCACGAGCTTTCGGTTAGCTTTCGAACTGGACGCGCGCCGCCGCTGCCGCCGTCCAGCCGTGGCCGTGCCTCGCGTACGGTTGGATATAATGATTCACTCTACTGCGTTGATTTTCTAAGCAGGAGTGGGTGTGCTCACCATCCGGTTTACCTAATGAAATATCGCCTCAGAAGAGCTGCTGCAAACCATGCGCAATTTGTAGCGAAAGCGAACGTCGTTTAAGCTTTCTTTCGGAGCGTAGTGTTTCCTTGTGTATCTGGCGCGGATAACCATAACTATGTTTACTTGGAAAAGGTTGAAATGAAATTCTGTAAACACAGCATGCTATTTATTTCATCAGCAAGAAATATTTAAACCGCAGCTGTGGTGTCAAGCCACGTTTGGGAAGGGATAGTTCCCGTGCGTATAAACTATCTCGGTCGTCTGTAACTGCAGCAACGCCAACAATGCCCATGGAGGCACACACTCAAAACTTCATGAAGTTTCGCACGTCCTGCCATCCTCTGCCTGCCCGATGACTTGTGCACGCAGTACGCCGTTCTGGGATGTTTGGCCTGTGCGGCGCAGTTTGAACACGTTGTCGTGAGGTTTTGCATGCCTGCGTGGGTGTTGCCGATGTAGGTGACCAATATCGCCCTTACGCACGGAAACTATTTCTAATTGCTAGAAGACCGCGCTGGTGCGTTGTGAATGTAGAAGTAGACGAACGCATTCACGTCACTACTACTACCGAAATTACCGCTCGCTTTTGGAGAGGGTGTCGCCCATTTCAAGCGATGTATACTCTGAACACACTCCACAGCGTGACCTCGATGCGATGAAAAATTTCGGCACTTCGTCGTATGTATTGCCATACAGTTTTTTTTTAACTGCGAACGGCTCATTCCAAAATAAGCACGCGCGGCATGCAGGCTGTTGAAGAAACGGGCTGCGCTTGCGAACAGCCGCGATTATCTTTAAAACCGAAGTGGTAACCCCTTTTCAGGGAAATGCTCTTACATGAAAAACAGGTATGCAGGAAAAGGCACAGCAACCCGGCATGGCGACAAAACTAGCCAGACGTACACGTGCACTCCGCACGTCGTGCACTTGCGACCGGCGAACACACAGCGCAGTGGCACGTTGGCGCATCCAACATGGCGCCGAGCGGCGAGAAAACAAAATACCAAGAAAAAAAGTGAGCGCGCTACCACGTGACCGCAGCCGCCCTATCGGAGGCGAGGAGAGGAGGAAGCGGCGTTGTTCAAGAGATGGCGGTACTTTTCCGTAGGTAGAGGGGCTTTAACTGCAGCCCCTGCGCACAGACGTGACAGTGTTACAGTTACAAGTTCCTATGACTTAAAAGTAACTATGTAGAATTGTACTAGTGAAAAAAATATTTATAGTTATAGCTAATGAGGTACTAGTAACTAGTTACTGCCCAAGAGCGCCCTTATGCCGAATATTCGTTTCGTGTGCGTTACAGCCACTTCCTGTTTGCCCATTGCTTGATCCCTGCCGCGTTTACAATTGATGCGAAATGCAGTCTCTAGTCTGTTTGACATACATGCGCGCGTATATGGAACTGCATACGGCCGAAAATACTTTGGCGTTTCCCACTACAACGTGCCCCGCAATTAAATCGTGCCTGTAACAGGCGTCGAAGTAAAAACGATTCCACATTCGTAGTACATTCATGTCACGCGCCATGCAAAGCAAATCCTAAAAATATTAAAAATAACTTTGAATAAGCAGTAAATCGCAAAACCGCAACCCTGCTTAATGGTACGTACTGCGCGTTGCGTAGTAACGTGAAGTGCGAACGACTGGCGAGTGCAGGAGTAAACGAGGCAATTATGCGGCATCACTTTCTACTGATCCCTTCGTGGTGCACATAAAACGTGAATTCTAGCAACCGCAATGCCTGGCGCCTTATGTGAGCTGAATAATACAGTAGAACCTCGTTATAACGAATCAGCATATAACGAACTATTGGATATAACGAAGCAATCGCAATTCCCCTTGAAATTCTCATAAATGAAATGAATATTGGCTATAACGAACTAATCGTTATAACGAGGTAATTACGGCTCCCCCTTCAACTTCGTTATAACGAAATTTCACTGCATCGTATTCCTCAGTGTTCCTCGCGCACATTGGTTACTTTGCATGATGTGGCCAGCCCAGTGTGTGCATGATGGAATTAGTAATTTTAACGCGATAACGTTAAGTAGCTCCTATCGCAGAAAATTTGATTTCTGTCGGCGTAGCCGTCAGGCCGATTTAATCATTTGGACGTGTGCTTCGGCCATATCAATCTGGAGCACTCGATACTAGCTCTCCGCCATGGCGCAGGTATTCAAGCAACAAATTTTACTTTCCCAAAGTAAATCGTCAAATACTACCTGCGGGATTTCACCAACACGCATGCCATATCTCATTTTGATTGCTTTGTACCCCGCCATGGGGTCTTATGTGGTATTTCCACTCGCTGCTGAACCGAAGTGTCGCGGATCGAATCCCGTGCCGCAGCGGCTGCATTTCGATGTAAGGGAAATATGTTTGTTATGTGGGTTTAACTTCCCGAAACCAGCTCTGATTTAAGAGACGCCTAGAGGAAATGCAGCCGCCAGGCCGGGATTCGATCCCGCGACCTTCGGATCTGCAGCCGAGTGCCATAACCACTAGACCACCGTGGCGGGCCGCGGAGGCAGTAAATACACGAACTAATAAAAGAATGTTGTTCTATGACACCTACGCAGTTATGTGACTTAAGAGCGTGACAAACGAATGAGAAAGCGATGAGAACGCTGCACGGTGACGCTATCGCGTTCCACTCTCAAAGGTGAAGCTTAGGCGTCTCCCAATTTCCGATTTGTAAAAGATATCCAGGTTTCTAAAGCCTGAGAAGGCAACGGAACCTCCACAGGGAGTTTCGATGAGATCCACAGATCTTGGAAAATCGCCAGTCGTTCGGTATGCCGGTTAGTCGTGGAGCTTCCTGTGAACAAGTGAGCAAAATATTAGGGCACTGCACGCGCCAGCGAACTCTCAATTTAATTTCATACGTGACCAAAAAGCGGCCACCCTTCTTTCAACATACGACGTCGCATGAGGTACCAATTATGTCGCTTGTTGTCGAAACAGCATTTAATAATGTAATGAGCGCAGATGGGTCATCTGCTACGTTTCCTTTTTTCGTGATGAATTCTACAAATAAAATGGATGTGCGTTTAAAGAGCGACAAAAATGCACCTATGTTTAGAGCAGCATTGAGAATTCCGTGGTATATATGGTGCAATAGGCCTAATATTTATATAGCTAACTTGTTCACAGCAGCCTGCCTACCTGATTGACGCTGTTTTATGGCTATGTTTCGAAAAGTGTTGCAGCGCCCCTTTATGAAACACTAACTGATTTCTGGGGTTTTATATCAAAACCAGCTGTGGTTATGAGAGATGCCGTAGTGGAGGGCTTCGGGAATTTCCGCCACCTCGGGTTCTTTAACGTTCAGTGACATCGCACACTACGTGGGCTTCAACATTTCACCTCCATCAATATGCAGCTATCGCCGGATTTGATAACACGATAGGATGAAACATAGGCAGTCATCAAAGGATGAGAAACGTGTCCTGAAATCGGTGCACTCCTGCGCACGCCCAGCTTTAGCGTGTATTCATGAAACATATCGCCTTATTTACTGCAGATGGCACTCACGGTTCGAACATGTAATGGTTCAAGTCTACAGATAAGGTTTAGATATGGAACCAAAGAAAAAGTGCAATACACCATGTTCTGGGTTTGCGCACGCCAAGGAGCCTTTAAGGGAAATACTACAGGTATATTTCAATCTTAAGAAAACGCAAACACTATCTGCAGTCGCACCCAAAGGAGATTACGGCATTTGTTAGTAGTACACATATGAATAAATAAAAAAAAAACACGTGCTGTTCGCACTCGAGGCCAGCGTATGGTATCTTGTAATTGATACCGTCCACTGGTGGACGAAAAAAGTAGTGCCGGTATTCAAGAAAAGGGAGGGCCTCTGCGCTCACATTCTGCGAAGCACCTTGTCGCAGTGTCAATGATCGCTCGGTAGCTGGAATGCCTGAAGCCTGCTGAAGCTTACTGACAAGGCAGAAGACCCAGAACTTCGGCGAACTGAGTGCACGGTAAGCCATTCGTACTTTCAGTACGAAAATTTCGAACTAATCAGTGCAGCAATTTCTCTTGTTGCCCCACCTGACAAGTACGGCCCCTAAAGGTAGTGCTGCCTCTCATGCCAAAGCCGATGCTGATGCCACATGCTGTAACGCCACGAGCACTATCCATCCACGTCAATAAAGCCGCAAAACACTCGTTCACTTAAAATATACCATCAGTGCAGTCAATGCCTCTTAAGGGTTGAAAGATTTATCGGGTATCATTATGAGAGATGTAGTGGAAGGCCTCGGAAATGTCCACCACCTGGCGTTGTAAAGAAAACATGCACTCAACACAGGCACGGGCCTCAACATTTCGTCTCCATCGAAATGCAGCCGCCGCGGCTAAGATTCGATCCCGCTACCTTCGGACCAGAAGCCGAGTGCCGTAACCACTGGACTACCGTGGTGCGGCGCCTCTTAATGGGAGCGATATATGACCCGCCGTGCTAGCTTACTCTGAAATTTCTTTTAAAAAAATTAACCTTGCACTATTGGGGCAAGGCTTGCGAAGCATCGAAGCTGATGGGCACTTGGCTGGTGTGGGTGTGTCTCCGGCACACCCTCATTTCGTCGGGGTTCGAGGCTTCGGGAAACGCCTCGCGAAACAGGCGTTTCCAAATGCGGTTGCAGTGGCCCGTATTCCGTGCCACGATATTCGAGCAGAGCAGCGGAGCAACATGGCCGCTTCGCCACGTACGGATCGGCCCAGTAAGGGAACACGGAAGCGCGTGGCCTTGCTCCGCGGAGCGGTAGTGTATCCCACGCAGCCGCGCATTGAAGCGAAGCAACGCAAGCTCACGGTGACCCAGGGGAGGTGCCTTGTTGTGGTGATACAGCTCAGGAGCTCAAAGGAAGAAATGTCATTGCCTTCTATGGGCGTTATCGATTTAGCGAAGCCCGAGTCAATCCCAGGTGGTTCGCGGATTCCTCGCTTACAGGCATGACGTCGCAATCACGCAATTAAAATTTTCTGGCCTGCCTCCGGGCGGGGCTCCCGGGAGGTCCCCGTGAAGAACGAATGCGCCGAAGGCGTCCCGGACCGTCCGGAGCAGTCCGGGACATTTAAAACGAATACGCTTTATGGCGCACCTTGCTATGTGTTCCATCGCTTTAGCATACGACACGTGGAACCTCCCCTGAATCCTTGTGAGCTTGCGTAGCCTAGCATCAAGGCGCAGCCATGCGCTCGCGACTGTCCTGTGCGTGTGTACCGATTAGTACCACAGCAGGGTTGCAGGCCGTCGTGATGCAGAAATAACTGGCAGAACGATCTGCGTGTTTATCGCGTTATTAACCCATGTTTCTCATCACCTGTAGCCCCCATGATTTTCAAACACGGCTTCAGTGCAAAGCCTACGCTTATAGTCACAAAGTGCATATCGCATGCCATTAAAGAGTGAGTATACGGCTCTTTTTCTGATCAGGATGGCCAGTTTTAGAACACGGTGCTTCGAGCACTGCGCGCGGTATCGCCTTGGTTCGTCGACACTGCACATGCGCTATGCGTTTTCCCTTCTTTCGTTTAGCTTGCCTGTTCTTCCCTTTCCAAAATAGCTGGCGTATTAAAATTCCGTTGCCGCGATGTCATAAGGACTGTGGTTCACTGACGTTTAGGATTACGGGGGAGAAAACACTATTCCGAATGATGTACGGAGTGCGTGCTTGCGCACACCTCTCGCGCGAACTAGAGGCGTGGGTACCCATTTCTAAACACTGAATTTACTGGCGCGAATTTGCGCTGGAGTGGTCAAATACGACAAAAGTGCCGTCGATGGGAACTGCCTCGTACTGAACACATAGCGAGTTTGCTTGTTGATACTTACGTAGCTATGTATATGTTTGTTTCAGCTGAAAACAACACTCCGAGTCCACGGTCGTCAGAGCATACACAAGTTGTGAATCGGGTGGTCAAGCCCATTGTTGGGGACTGAAACAACTGCTAAGCGTCATTTGTTACTCATGGATGAATCGCCGCCTCCTCGGATGGATTCCCCGCCACCTGACGCTGACAACAGTGGACAGAGCGAGACCGATTCAGGCCTTGTAGGCCTTTCTCCGGAGTTGCCAACCAGCCCGCATAGCCGTGAAAGCTCGCAGTCGTGTGACGTCCGCACCGATAAAAGTGATGTCTTCCCCGAGAGTTCAGAAACGAAGAGCGAAGTCGAAACTCGCGATTCTGCCGCGAAAGGGACCACGGAGATTCTGCCCGCTGGTGAGGGTGCGCAAAAGGACGTAACCGCCGGCGCAGCAAGCAAGGACTCCTCTACAGTGGAGGAAGAGCAACCGAGTTGTTGCAAGGACGAACACAAGCCGGAGAAAGGAGGCGACTCAGCAGAACAAGCCTCTAGAACAAGCCCTCAGAGCGGCACGAAGGCAGTCATGCGCGCCAAGGTGTCTACTCGTACCGACATTTCCGGGCGCCTTTCGAGAGGAGAGACTATCGCCGGTGAGAGTGCTTCAACGAGAAAGGACGACCCCGAGCCAGCCGAGCAAAAAACAAGCAAAATCGAGCCCCCAGCACCGTGTGCAGAGAGGAGACAAAGGTAAAAAGCGGTAAAACGATGACCAACGTCGAAGCAGTAGACGCCGCCAGTTCACGGGCCGGTCAACCTGAGAACGAGCCGGCTGCCACTGCGGAATCAGAGGATAGTGAGAAACAAAGCGGCGACCGTAGGCGCTGGTCCATATGGAGTCGGTGCATTTCTCATGAACTCAGCATGCCCATGCGGCGAAGGGCTCCGCCAGAGGACGTCGGGCCTCCAGTGTCGCACACTGCAGTTGGGCAAAGGCTGCTTCAAATATTCCGAGAGAGGCAGGAAACTGCGCAAAGCATTGCGAGAGAGACCAGTGGAGAAACCCACGCAGTCATGCAAGAAATGCTGCCTGAGTTGCGAGTGCCTGGAAATCGTACCATTCGAGAATGCGAGCAGGAACTGGAACAGTCCGCTGCGACGGCTTCGCAGGGAGGCGAGGAAAGAGAAGTCAAAACGGATGCGCCTGTCTCTCAAGATAACCAGAACGAGATGTCACGATCAGAGACAGAAGCTATTGCGGACGGCGCGGGGAAACCGTTAGAACGCCTTATAAACCTACCGGAAGAATCCAAGCACACGCCGTCCGATTCCGCTTCAAGGACAGCGCAGGAGTCCAAGCAGAAATTGTCAAGTCCTGCCGCAGCGCGCAGTCCCGACCTCGAGCCTGAGTCGCTAATCTCTGAAACCGTTTCTCAGGATCGCCGGAACGAGCCGCCGCAACAAAGTACAACCGTTCCTGCGCATTCTGCGGATGTACCTTCCCAGATAACTGCAGAGCTTGCAGACTATCGCCAAGGCCAGTCACCGCGATCTTATATAGATCAGCCACCGCGTGTCTTCCAGAGGCAGTCAATATCGCCCTTGAATTTGTGGCCGCGAAAACCGACTCTCATGCAGTCCCGAACGTCGGCTTTCACCCTTGTAAGGAAAGTTTTGTTTGAGGAACCGCCTCCACATCTTGAAGAACAGGCCACGTCATCTACGAAGCTCCCAGACGACAGCGCTGAGCCAGCCATGAAAGCAGGGCCTAGTGTCCCGAGAAAGATATCCCCTTTGCCCGCTTCCTCCGAACAAAGGGAAACGCCCGTTTCCCTGCAACGCCTGGGGAAGCGCAACGTCAGCAGCGGATCGGAATCCACGAACGAAGAATCCTCCGTTGGACCTCCCGCTTCTAAGAGACGTGCGGAGGACACTAGAAGTACAGCGGAGTCCCAAGACGCAACGGATGAAAGCATTCCGTCCCCACCTGATGAAAGCACGTCGTCCCCACCTGATGAAAGCACGTCGTCCCCACCTGACGAAAGCACGTCGTCCCCACCTGACGAAAGGCACGCCTTCCCCGCCTGACGAAGGCACGCCTTCCCCGCCTGACGAAGGCACGCCTTCCCCGCCTGACGAAGGCACGCCTTCCCCGCCTGACGAAGGCACGTCGTCCCCGCCTGACGAAAGCACGTCGTCCCCGCCTGACGAAAGCACGTCGTCCCCGCCTGAAGAAAGCACGTCGTCCCCGCCTGTTCCGGCTGAGCATTATTTCCGAGCAATTGAGTTGGCTCCTGCATCGGCCGCGTCGGGAGAGCAAGTTTCACGTCCATTGGCCCTACGCGCACCGATAACTGCGCAGACATCGTCTACGTACGTCTCAGGGGTGACGGATGTGAGCGGGCTGAGAGAACCTCCTGCGGGGAAGCTTGGCGACTGCACGTCAGACAAAGGCACTGTCGCGAGTGGTGACGATTGCGGCAGCGATGTCGATATGGCCTCTCCGTCCTCAACTCCCCGCAGCAGCAAGCAGCAGCTTGAAAGAGAGCACACGTCGCCAGCGCACGAGTCGGAGAGTACGAAAATCGCCGATGACAACTGTGGAGGTGCGAAGGAGCCTTCAGGGAGCGAATCGGATATCACGGTCGTACAGTTTAAAGGTGTCGCGAAGGGCCTTTCGTACTCGGAGGCTAGGTCTGATAGCTCAGAAATGTCCACAAGTGGCGGTGCAGGTGCTGTGGCTCGCAGCGGGCACGGGTCTTCAACGGTTGCTTCAAACAGCTCGAACACCGCGGACAAGGACAGAAATACTAGAGCGGAATCCGATACTGCCCGCTCTGGTGCCGGTCGTACCAGCCAAGACAGTTGTAGCGAAGACAAAGGCCTTACTGAAACTGGTGGTGAAAAGCGAACACAAGGATCAGGAGACAATGAAGCCAGCACTCCACCGAGTGCAGAAGGTGCAGAAGGTCATGAAGTGTTAGAAGACGTACAGGCTCCACACAGCGACTCAGAAGTGGAAGCTGGTGACGCGACAGCTGATTCACAAGCAAAAGAGGCCTAGCAGCATGGGCATAGGAAAAAGGCGACATATCCGCGCGCTTGCGGGACGGTGCTTCCGTATTCTAGCAGCCACGAATATTTGCCAGTGCTGGTGGTCTCATCAACGGATGACGAAGCGGTTGCTCAATATGTGGATCGCTTAAAATGCATTTAACGTTTTATGCGGACGATGAAATTGCTTTGAGAAATGTGCAGTGTGAAACAGTGATTTTGATGGCGTGCCACCATGAATGGCAGTGCAAGCAGTTCGCTAAGCCACCACGAGCAACGGAGCAACGGAGCACCTCTCAACGAGTGCAGTGTGCGAGATGGGCTCATCCGGAAGACTCTTGTTGTTTATACGGACAAAGTGATTGAGAAAATAGGGCGGAGCATGAGAGGCGCGCTCTGCCTCAGAGACACTTGAAAATAGTGCCACTTGACTGCAAGATAAATTCTTGCAACCAACACTCAATGACCACATATTCCTGACGCAACCTGCTCATTTTTTCGGGCCAAAGGCAAAGAATGACTTTTTTTTGCTGTTTTAGGGGTGCGGACAGTATACGAGACATTTCGCGACGAACCGTGTTTTTCTTTTAGAACACGACCTTCTGATGCGAATGAAGAGACGCGAAGCCACTCGTGCCTTGAGACCTGTACAGACAACTTGCCGCCGAATGCTCAGCGTTGCACGATATCAATAAAATCCTTTCGTGAACTGCGACCATCGGTTTTTCATTTAGATGAACGACACGCTCACATGCGCGCAAAGCCAGGTTGGAATATTGAAGGTGTCATGCAACACTATTTGAACATAGCCGGATAACGGAGCCGAACGTTCGCGGAGGTTCATGTGAGCATGCGACCTCAACATATTAGCGCAGGCGCTGGGGATATGCTATTCGGTTTCAAACACACCTAGAAGTCCCCTGCTCTTCTTTCAACAAGTGACGTCACAATGCGCATCGACATACGTCGAGCGAGGCAGAAATGGCATTGATGATGATTGTCGGAACAGCCTCAGTTACGCTTGCTGTACGCTAAACAAACTGTAACATAGCTTTCTTTAAAGGAACCGAAAAAACTCGCGTCATTTGTTGAAAGAAGGGCAGGCGATTTCGAGCAAATTTCTTGGCTAGTGCAATACAGTATTTCGCTTACATTCATGGGAACCTCCACTACTAATTGGCACAGTTGTCTTACTATGTCGAATTGTTCCGGTCACCGGCGCCACGCCGGGCGATGTAGCTCTTCTGTGAACGTACATTGTAAAGTCGTAATGGGGCTATGCCGTGTCTGTGTCTGTTATAATATCGTTCCGAGAAAGCATTCCCGCTGAAAACGACGCCGCCGGACTGCGGGACCTTCGTGCATACAGAACGCTTACGTTCGATCTCGCGAAGACGTTGAGGAGACGTCTTCAGCGTCCGTTTAATATCGTTCCCCCTTGCGACGTCTGAGAAGTCAAACAAGCGAAATAAAACGTGCATCCCCATAAAACATCCTTAAGGTCTTCTGTGCCAGCTGGCATAGCTCGATCATAATGTTCCCTGACCACCGGTTTTAAACAATTGAACGTCGCACCTATATATTTTGCAGAGGGATTCAATTAACGCCCCCTGTTAGTGCTACCCTCGTGTTTCTTCCCTCGTCCACGCATCTAAAATTTGCTGCAATCACTCAACAGGCATGGTCATGGTCCGTCAACGCACATAACTACAACAATGAGACAGGCTTCTTTGATAGAAGTGGCACGTACACTACGTGGTCGTAAGTTCTACCGACAGCAAGAGGTTTATGACAATCTTCGATACTTAACGAATAGGACGAGAGAAGGTGGGAAACATCTCTCGGCAGGGCGAGGCTAGAGAGGGTGAGCGCACTTTTGATAGATAAGGTGAAGAAGAGTGTTGTAACGCCAATTTTATGTAGGTACACAAATTAGGAAGGCGTTCACCCTATCGCCTATAATTTGGAAAAAAAGATACCCAGTTACGTACGGAGACACTTCGCCTAGCCCTGTATCTTGCGCATGACCTGCGCAAAAAGAAAAAAAAAAGCGAACGGATAAGAAGCTAAGTTTTTTCACCATTATAGCCATGCAATGAATCGATGGCTTGATTACATCGGTAGAAACAGCCTATTTAAAACGCAGGGTGCTGTTGGAAAGCAGTGTGAGCTCTGTGAAAATTTGGGAAATTTGGTGACGATGGATGGATGGATATTAGGAGCGTCCCCTTTATAACCGGGCGGTGGCCGCGCCACCAAGCTCTAGCTTTATTTCTTTTTCGTTTACAACCATTTCTTTTCCCGAATCACATATATTTTGACAACTAATTTTTTTCCTCGTCTATTTATTTTATCTATTATCGTTCTGCTGTGATGTAACAATCATACCCGAACTACCTTGCGCTTTTGTTTGCTCCATACTTTTGCGCCACCAATGCTCTAAGCGCCTTTTACTTATATCTATCGCCGGCATGTTCAGCTTTCCCCTGTTACTCCTGAAACCCATGGCCTCCTGTAGGGTAGTGTCCACAGCTACACCTGGGTGGACATCTGTACATTCAATCAAAATATGGTCTGTCGTTTCCCTAGCTTTTCCACAGCACGTACATGTATCCCCTTCTTTATTGAATTTCGCTCTGTAACTTCGGGTTCTCAGGCAACCGGACATTGCCTCAAACAGTAAAGCGCTTCCCTTTGAATTATCGTAAAATTTTTTCTTTCTTGATTTCTCTTGATGACGTTTAATAAAGCGCAGCGCGAACATGGGAACGAAGGAAAAAATATAACACGGCGCTGACTAACAAAAGAATTTTTCATTTGTATGTCAGCGTTGTGTTGGCTGTTTAACAGAGGAGCTGTTCAAAAGCCCGCTGTTCCCGAAGGTCATTAACGCGGCATCAGTCAAGGGAGTAACGGCTGAAGTGGCCGAACAGGTGGCAATAGCCTTGGCGATGAGGGACCCCGAACGTCCTTATGTTTATACGGATTCGCGATCGGCGGCCAGAGCATTCGCCTCGGGCTCTATATCGCGGGAAGCGGCGGCCGTCCTCGCCAACGAGGGAGCCGCCGGTCATCACACCATCAAGTGGTTTCCGGCCCACATGGGGGCGACGTGCACCCAGACTTTCCCAACGCCAACGAGCTGGCGCACGAGCGCGCTCGAGGACTCACACACCGTGGCGAGCTAAGTGGCGGGGAGGGAGGGGAGCACCGAGACCCGCTGCTTACCTTCAACGAAATAACGACGCACTACCAGCTGTCAAGGAGGGCCTACCCACTCCCCCACGCTAAACTCAATAGACCACAGTCGTCGATATTGCGAATGCTCCAGACAGGGTCGTTCCCTTCGAGAGGCAGACTGAGCCTTTACTCACCAGACATAGAGCCACACTGTCCGGATTGCGGTGAATCGTACTGCTCGCTATCGCACATGCTTTGGCGATGCTCCGCGTTAAGCGGCACCGAGTTGAGCACAGAACAAGACTGGGAAGACGCGCTGCGAAGCGGCGACCACCAGACACAACTCCGGGCCGTCCAGAGGGCTCACGAAAGGGCGGAGGCTCACGGGCTTCCCGTCCCAACGTGGGGGCGGCCCGCGACTCTTGCCGACCACTAAACCAAAAGTGGGTGGGGAGGGGTTCCTCCGGACTTAATAAAGTTATTTCCTCCTCCTCCTCCTCCTCCCGATGTCCCCTGTAGCGCAAGAAAATGGCCCCAATCTTGCCCGTGACCCTCTACCCACACTGCGACATGATGGGGATTATGCGAAGGACAGTATAGAGACAAAGAAAGAAATGCCATTCACAGCCTGCGCATTGGTAACTTCGACCAAGTAAGTAACCACACCCATGCCGAGCCCTCTGCTACGTGAAAGCGTTAGCGATGAAAAAGAAACAAAGAAAGAAAATTCTCAGGTTGCGCAGAAAAGAACGGCGGTTCCGTGCTTCCCCTCGGCTAACTACACACACCCTCGCCTTCAGCACACAGCGACACATGACGGTGATAGTAAATATGACGCCCTTACCTCAGCTCCCTCATTACTCTAATTTCGCTCTTGTGGAATTGGTTTCAGTTTTCTTTTGTAGTCCATGGAGGAAGAACGAAACTAGGAGACGGAGTCATGCTACCATCTTGAAGCCTAGCCATAAGATATCTGAGGAAGGGGTCACGGGAAATATGCCCAGGTCACTCGATAGCCAAGTCATGGATCCATACGTGGTCAGCCTTTCATGCCGTGCGCAGCAAGCGCCCCTAAATGTTACCGCCCACCAAAGCGCACAGATGGAACGGTAAACACGTGGGCCTATAGTCCTATTCAAGAGGTACCGCGCATAATGCCCGAGTACAGGACGGGCAGAGTCAGAGGAGCTTGGCTTTCTCAGAGTAGCAGAATCACGTGACGCCCCCTCCTAATTTCTTGTTTCTATCCATGTGGTCGTCTTTGACGTTGTTTGCGGTGTTGTGCTGCAACAATATCAGTATAAGCACGTGGCGATAAGCCTCGAACGCAAAATGTGGCGATTTGTGAATGCCGCCGTCAAGGCTATTTTACTCATGTCTTGATGTATCGCCAAACAGGACTGTTAACGTTGCCACTGCGTAATGCTTAGCTACTAAATGAATGATACAATGGATTATTGCGGACTAGAACAATTTCCGCTTGTATTCGACGTGCTGAGGTTAGAACTGAGGTATCATTTGTTGACAGCCCAAGATGGCGTCTGCCCTCAACCATACATGAAATCGTCTATAGAAACAAAGTGGAAAGGTCGACGCGTTCCCGCAACTGCCGACACGCCGGCGCCACAAATTTTTGTATGAAACAGCCTCTGATAACATGTCATCGGCCGCTCCCGTTGTCAGGGAGGGCGCCCCATGAAGAGCATGGCAATGAGATACGTGTAGCAGTGGGTAATCTAGAGTTCTTCATTTCTTTTTCATTCGATGTATCTTTACGCGTGTCTCGTGAAGATACGTCGAAATATTAGTAAAACACGCTACCATATACTCGCGATGAAATAACAAGCAGTTATCCTTGTTGCAGTTTCTGCATTTTACGTAATAAACGCATCGTGGGAGTGAGAAGACATTGCGAATTGGTGCTAAAGGCTACTTTCCACCCAATGTTTCTGCCTGATCATATTGCCCAAGATAGGACATGTGGTCACTTTAGGCGCTTTCTCAATCGCGTCGCTCGCAGTCTATGGATGGTACACAATACACCCTTCGATGCAGGCGATCAGCATCTCCTTGGTCTAGTACAAGCGTCTCTGTAAGTCACAGTGTTGCTTAAAGGTAGTGCGTGGTATATCCACGACTGTGCCTACACCATACAAGCCCCGAATGGTGAAAGGGGGGACTCCGCTGTGGAAGAGTGCGTCTTCCAGGTGAGGTAGATCATCGTAAAAGTTCGGGATCTCGCTTCAGCATAGATAATGGGCTGAAAAATGAACGGTGCAAGAGTCAGTTTTGTTATTCCTATGTCGTTCCCAGTGCTTCTGTTTTGATATTCCTAGACTGGATACCCTGTCATATGAGCCAGGAAAAACGCCCTTCTCTAAACTGACTTCGAAGGAATCACCGTTGCAAATACACTTCGCAAGGAATACCTTACAATATACGTCAGCATGGATTCTCCAAGTTTAGAATTCGCAAGCAGCAGTTCCTTGAAAAACAGCGATGTGACGATTCTGAAGATAGCGAAGTCAGAAACCAGTCGCAAATTTTGTGCAACTTTTCTCAGAACGACTCGTCATTCGCTTCTAGACATCGTCAAGCACCTATCAGGATGCAGTAACGGAATACCAGCTAAACTGGATACTGCTATGGAAGTAAGTGTTTCTTATTCAGGAAAGCACACGCGTCACAATAACTTGAATCAGCCGAATACCGTGACATGCTGGTGCTAGAACGTGCTCTACTGGCGGAAACATGACTGATTTCTGGAGTTTGCCCCCCCCCCCCCCCCCATGGCGCTTTAGTGGCTATGGTACTCTGCTGCTGATCCGAGGGTCGCGGGATCAAATGGGTCTCGTATGATAAGCGTCGTTTGTTGAAATATTCTTACGCGAGCGTGCAAAGTTGGACAAAAGTATCTGATTCGAATGTGTGCACGTAATTTGAAAATTTTTGTAAATTTGGGTTTGTGGCCTATGACGGGCTTATGTCTACTTATATAACCGGTTGCTATGTACTTGTTGTGTCGCATTGCTAATTCTTTTTGTTTGCTTGTTGTTTTCTGTGCTTTCACTGTTCATTTCCTCTTGCGTTGTGTAACTTGCTCTTATAATAATTTTTTTATGTTATGGTTAATCGAGGGTCCCACTGCAGTCGCTAGACTTTGGGACCCTAGTATGCATACTACTACTATGAACTTTGTATTTTGAAAGAATAATAAACTGAACTGAACTGAACTCAAAAGCATGCAGAGTAATAGTAGAACGTACATACTGCTCATTTAATTGCCATTATACGTCACACAAGCACGATCATCAAAACTGCTGCTCCAATAGCTTTTTGTACCACATGTTCTCGTGTGAGAGGAACCGCCGTAGCCTAGTTGTAGCGTGCTGGCTTGGCACCGTGGGCCAGCCCGCTTCGTTCGTGTCTCTGCGAGCTTCCTATGTCTAGACCTGAATCACAGGCTACGACAAACGGTATGCCTCTCTTGCTTTTAGTGTGTTGTAATATGTTAAATGTCCATCTTAGTTGGCTATTTAATGAGATAGACAATAAAAAGTAAAACATTAAAAACCTATGGCGCATACCTTTATACCAAGGGCCGAGCACTACAGGTTTGAGCCACACGTGTTTATGGCGTGGTTAATCGTAACGTTCACTCGCAGATTTTTTTTACCTGAACGCGCGAGCGTCGACTGCCAAGTTGATACTATTCCCATAGGGTTGACCACGAGAATAAGGTTTTGGAATTTCCCTGTAAAACACACTCCTTTAGCAAGTCCTCTTTTCCCAGAAAAATACGGGACTGGAATCAAGTAGACAAGTCAGTCGCAACTATATCGTCGAATGACATATTTTTTGCATGGCTAAAATATTTCTTCTTGTATTAGTTACTTTTCACTCATGTTACTGCTAGTGATGACTGCTATATGCTAGTACTTGTAATTTCCTGTATTGTGCATTCTTGTTCATATAATTATGCTTTTATCACTATAATACAATTCATTCTTAAGTTAATTATATGTATGCTTGTGTACTTGTAATCTTGTTTCTTTATTTCTTGTTTGCACAATGATATACTATGGTGCACTTTAGTGTACACTATTGATCTTCTTGTGTATGTATTTCTTTATGTTCCGTTGATGCTGCTAGAGATTGCTACCAACTGTATGCTTTGAATTTTTCTTTGCTTCCCCCCCCCCCCCCCACTGTAATGCCATGTGGCGCTGTGGGTATGGCATAAATAAATAAATAACTAAATAAAGTAAGCGCCGCACAGTGGAGCTCATCGACGAAGTGATCGCGAATTACCTCTCGCACGCTATGAGCAGTGCTTGGCACTTTTCAGCTAGGCTTCAGATGGACAGATAGATGGTCAGAGAGACAGACAGATACCGTCAGTGTCTCAACCTCGCCAAGAAACGCTTCACATTTAACTTAGGCTTGACGTCAAAGTCTAGCATTCTTTCGATAATTCCAGGCCCTGTTCGTATTAATATATCATGCCACGGCTAGCTACCGCTTCGCTTGAAATGGGGCTGCGGTCTGCACTCGTGCAGCTTAGAAAGCAAGGTAGGCAAGGTTCGCAAGAAGGAAGATGCTTCACTGGCAAGGAGCGTTATCAGGCTGCTCAATTACCGGAATCTAATTTCACCGTTGTAACCCGCCACGGTGGTCTAGTGGCTACGGTACTGGGCTGCTGATCCGAGGGTCGCGGGATCGAATCCCGGCTGCGGCTGCTGCATTTCGATGAAGGCGAAATGTTGAGGCCCGTGTGCTGTGCGATGTCAGTGCACGTTAAAGAACCCCAGGTGGTCGAAATTTCCGGAGCCTTCCACTACGGCGTCTCTCATAATCATAACTGGTTTTGGGAAGTTAAACCCAACAAAACAACAACAACAACAATGTCACCGTTGTATTATTTAAGGTATATATCAGACGTTTACGCGCAATGACGTGTGCAAGAAAAAGAAGGCATGCGATTAGTACAGGTATCCCACAGCAACGGTATGATTCGGAGATCACGACTACTTGACGTAGCCAAATTGTGGCGCACCGATATCACGATCACGTGGCCAATTCGTACGACGGGGGCGTGTTCCTGTTGTGCGAAATGGTTGTGCTTCGATGTAGTTGCCTCAGCTTTGTCTCCCAATGCAAACACGCTACTGACTGAGTACGCCGTCTGGGCCACCGGGGAACATTTGAAGGAGTGCAACAAGGTGAGGCTCCACGTTTGTTTGAACACGTTTCCTAACAACTCATTAAGGTAGAAGCAGCAGGGGTATTGCTAACGGGAAAATCAAATGGAGATGCCTCACAAAAATGCACCTTGCGTTTCACTTGAATGCCTTTCAAGTTCCTTTTGAGTCAATAGGTAATGAATTAGAGTGTTTCCAATGAGCACCCTCAGTGAAAATTTTACTGACATGTTAGAAAGCGTGAATTCACGCTTACTCAATTGACAAACGTTAAGCAGGGCTTACCTGACTCGCGCTCAGTACGCATTTAACTGTGCCTGTACTGAACAATTCCATTTCACTTCGGATGCCGAATGCACATTTATATATGGCATACCGTTTTCTGCCATGGTCGACCGGTACAGCATCATGGCGTTATAGCATCAGTATTGCCTGAAACATGCTTTTACGATTTTTTTTGGCGGAAGGTGCTCGTAAATGCTCGCCTCGCATGGCGCATAAAGCAACCTTGTGATTATATTTATAGCACTCAATGGAGCAGCCATGTATTACCTAATACTGCACGTGAGGGCGCAGCTTTAAGCTGCATGCTTACAGCTTCACGAGATATATGGCGTCCATGCCCACAATATAACACGGAGGCTGTGAAAAAAATATTCGCTTGAAGTCTCGCCGATTCCGTGCGTATGACGTCTTTTAATGAAGAGTCCATTTATCATGACGATTATTACGTGTGAACTAAGATACAAATGCTGATAAAGCGTGCCACGCATGTTAATTACTGAGGGTACGAGAAACTTTCACGTGCAAGTGAAGGGCAAATGGTAATTCGCAAAACACGACACACTGCCCATTAAGCCGGCGCACTGTAGATTTCAAGAACGCGCCTCTAGAAGAGCGCTCACCCCTCCGGTGAAGGGGAGCAGACTGCGAGCGTCTTCGTGTACAGAAACTGGCCTGACAAGTGAGTTGAGGTGCGTGCCTGCACACCTGCCGTGAGGGTCGGTAATGTCGACCCAGCGCAGGGCCAACGGGCAGCATTACGTTCTGAAGTGTCCGCACGCGGACGTGCTCCGGCTAAGATAGCAGAAGGGTGACATAAGTTACCAGGGTGGTGCTTTCTGCAAGAACACAAGCCAAACGAACCCGCTAGTGTTTTCAGTAGGGATCAGCGCAGTGAAGAATCGGCAGCCCGTTGATTGTTATATGAACTGTCTACTCACACACCATGGATAAAGCCATGTGTGGCAAGTACTCGTACGCCTCATAGAATTTTTTAGATGAGAAGCAGCTTATGTCGGGGGCTTTGTCCTTCCCTCCCTTGTCCCCCCTCCACCGTGTGGTGTCGACACCCGCACTGCGCATGCACATCCTCCTCCCCCTCCTCTCCTTGTCTCATTTACTCTCCTCTCGGCATTCCTCCCTCCCCTCCGAATGGCGCTCGTTGACCTCCTCCCCGCCTCTCCTTGTTTGTCTCCTCTCCTCTAGGCATTCCTCCTCTCCTCTCCGAACGGCGCGCGTTGACTATGGCAACGCCCCTTCTTCGACGAACGCTTTACCAGCTCGTAAGGAACGAGAACGCGCCCTCGCCCGCGAGAAAACGCTGACGCAGCGTTGCTAGAGTCAAACCGATGCTAACGCGACACCTAGCCAAACCGATGCAAACGCGGTGTGCACCCTCCGTGCTGCATCGCATCGCCTCATGGTCCCCTTTAGCGGGAGATGAGTAATTTTTTTTTCTTCTAGTAGCACGTTAGTATTCTTGCATGGTAATGTTCTCTTCCCTCATACCCTTTGTATGATGTGTTATAGGGTTTTCCTGAATGTTTTTTCCAATATTTAGCCTTTTCGATTTTATAAAGGGGCACACGTGGGAGGATGTCATGCATGATCTACAATATTGTTCTTTCCGTTGGCATCTTACCTCGATTTTAAGTGTCCTTAGGTGTATAACTAGATAATGTAGAACATCGAGATGCGACCAAAGAATCCGCCATTCGGGTGATAAGCCGAACCCGCACGTTTCGGAATAGAACGCGAGTCCTTCGTGTTTGCAGCCGATCCCGATAAGCAATGTAACACCTCAGTGGCCCTGGATTTATATAAAGTATACGAGCCAATATTACGCCGACGGAGCAAGAAAATGGGAAGGCTGGAAGCGAAGTGTGTGCCTTAACTTGTCACGTTTCATTCCTTGAGCAAGTTACGTGTGGTTGAGCATGTGGCCAGTTATAGTAGTTGCATTTCGCTCTCGATGGGCGTTCACTGCGCATGATTCCATGCAGGCAATATCAGTCGTTCGGTAGCAAATTCCACAATATGAGCGTAATTGTAGACGACTATACAGACAGCCCAGAAGAGCATGAAAATGAACTGGATTGTAGAAGCATACGTCTTTCTGTGTACACTCTGCTAGCTGTCTCATAAGTCTCTGCGATTAAGCTTTGATTCACTCTGTATCTTTTTGACATTCTTAGGCCGGAGAACGTAGCCACATCGAACTAGGAGTACGCGCCACCTCATCGAACTGCCTTGGATGTTCAGGCTAGGAAGCTGAGCGTCAAAATTCACTTAAGAAGAACACCCTCTCCGGGAATACACCTGGCAAAGCGCGCGCGGTTCTTTCCGAAAGCCTGAAACCATTAGTTCACATGGAACGTAAAGGGCATCGCTCTATCTGCCGATATGACGGCGAAGTTTGTGACTGGAGCCGGACGAGCTCAGACAGCACGAGGAGAAGCAAGCGCCAAAGTTCGCAGGGGTCCTTTGTGTCAACCCAAGGCAAGTTGCAGCGTGACGAGTGGTTGACACCGCAGCACGTGGAACAAGCATCACTGAGGCATATTGAAAGTAGAAGTGAGATAGAGTCGACGCCGTCATCTCCAAGTCTCCAGGAGTGTGCCGGCATGGAGCAGGACCTGGGATGCGAAACCAAGGACGATTCCGTTAGAATGGGTGTGGGAGAGTCAAAGTGTCAGCGAGCTGGATTCAGTGGCGTCGTCTCCAAGTCTGCAGGAGGATGCCGATACGGATTATGTACGGAAGAAGGAACCAATCAGAATCCCGTTAGAATGTAGCTGTGAATTCCATAGTATCGGGGAGTCGCAGTCCTTACCTTCATGTACCAGCGACCGGAAGCATGTCGGTACCATGGATATATTTCGAGCGGAACCGTTGAGGATTCCTCTAGAAATGACCCATGTGGTAACGGATACCGCAGCTGGAAGACCCGCGGTATCTGGAGAAGGGGGGGCAAACCCTGCAGGAACATTACTCACTTGAAAATCGTTCGCCGGTTGCTGGCGCGAGAACACGTGCAAATCGAGGGAAGACTATAACGCCTCTACTTGCAATGAACGCTCAAAGCTTCAGAGACGATGGCACATCACAGCCACATCTACAAGCTGCACCCACCAGGATCCTAGGGAAAGCCAAGGACGATATGCCACGATTGGGAACAGGTGTACCAGAGGTACGTAAATGCTCAGAAGCCAGCTGCTGGGGAATTCCTTCTGCCTGCAGTATTATTATTATATTGGAACAATGGAATAGGTGCGTCCTGTTACATCGCGCGCTTATTGAAAAGGTCAACGTATTAGGCAGTGACTATTAGCACTGGATAGACGGCACTCTAGGTCTATTTGATGAGCGAGCGTTGACATGCACAGCAACATAGATGTCTCTTAAAGAGCGCGAGTACAGCTCTGCATCATTGCAAACATAGAAAGTCACCGGACCTCGGTAACACGCTGACAACTTGACAGCGAACGCCCCTTGTCAGCGTCATAGGATCCTCTGACGGTTCTCTTTCTCCTCCTTTCACCACGAGTGCTTATGAATTAGTTGTGACGTTGTATCTACGATGTCTGTTTGGGATTTTTCTTCAACAACATACTCTGTAATGGTTCGCGTTCAAGCTAGCGTAGCTTAATACCCGCTTGTCCCTGGCTAAGCAATGTGGGTACGAGCTATCGTTAATGGTGATGTGCATGGCAAGTATTTGTAGTTATTGGTGTCACAATACTTGATTCATGTCATTTCTGGTATACACTCAAATACCTCTACAACGAAGTGGTCGGGACCTTGGAAACCCACCATCGTACAGGCCAGTTCGTTTTAATGCTGCCTACGGTAACGCCTGGAGTGAGGTTGGGGCATGAGGATCCCTTCGTTATACTGGTAAGGTGTTCGTTGTGAAGGCGTTTGAGGGTGTACCATATGAACGAGACAAGAGTTGAGGTTTAGTACCATCGCCGGTTAGAAAATGACAAATGTCGCAGAAGGACGGTGACGTACTGCGACATTTCGATTTGCATGATCCAGTGAAGGGCCTCGCCTTACTAATCAGGATACCTGGTTCCACATTCCAGTTGCGACTGATTGCCAATCTCCTTCACAACGGACTTCGAGCGTCGAGGAGTAGTTCTGAGGGCGCTTCCAGTGAAGGCATCGAGTACTCTAGCCCCTCCTCGTCAATGGCCGGACTCAGTCCCTTAGAGTGTAGCCCGACACTCTCCGACGAGGAACGCCGGCGTTCGCAAGAGGCGTACGTTTCCTACTCAACTGAAAGAACGGTGGCTCCAGTGGACACCCACGTGATGTCATGGAGACTTCACTTGGCTGAAGGAATAATTCGAACTAGCGTATCAGATTCAACGACGTCGATAGGGCCCGCGGATGGACCATTAGAATACCCGCATGCCTTAGGTATGCGCATAAAGAACGGGATGGTTCGCACGCTCCGGCAAAGCAGCAAGGAATCCGAGGAGTTAGGGATACAGATGCAGCAGCTCAAGCTTAGGGTAGGCGAGCGTTGCCGTTTAGATCGTTTAGCCATTAAAGAAATGCGGGAATTTATCCAAGAATTACGAGAGAAAAGGAGGAAAATGTAGTACACGTGCAGAAGAGCCTTTTTCATGCTGGCGACAAATGGCGAAGCATCCTTCGATTTTCATCGAATACTTTAGGTCCTAAGAAAATCCATGATTTTAGAAGAGTTTAGCTGCGCTTTCGCTTGAACATCTGCTGGTCAATTCTGAAACACGCATAGAAACTGGAGCCAATGGAATGACAATTTAGAAGGGTATTGAAGCGTTTTTGTTAAAGCTTGTAGGATAAAATGTCTAGTATTTAGTCTGATGTAGATTGAAGAATCGGCTCTGCAGATTTCAAAGACGCTTTGCTACGTGGTAATTCGCAAGTCATTCTTGTGCGTATGAATGTCGGTAACACACAGATCCTGTGGCTCATACTCACGCATAACTCAAGAAAAAACTGAAATTAGGGTGACATAATTATATTGACCAAGGGAATGTCTAGCGACGGGGACCCGATCGCCTTTATTGGAAGCCTCCCACATATGAAATTGTTTCGGTATATATTCTGCAATATTGATTTAACTTAGCAATAGATATTTACAATGTTTTACTTCTTTAAAACTTAGTGAACAACTTCTTTAAGAAATATTGAGATAGAGAGAGCTAGATAAGGGAATAGCTGAAAGGCTACAGCTGTGAAGTTTCCATAATAACATTACGATACGCCGGTGCTCCGATTGCTATGCAAAAATGGATATTATCAAAAAGACACGAGTTAGTGAGCATGGTGCTGTGGGATTGAAACAGTTAGTGCAGTGTCGTTTAATGTTTGGTTTAATTCATCTCTCCCTGCAAATGTTACGCTTATGCCCGAGAATAATTTATGCGGGTTAAATGCTAAATATCTTGCTGCAAGTGAGCGTTCAGGAAAGATAGAAAGCCGTTCGAAGCTACGAAAGGTAGGCTGAGATTTCGTCTGGCGTGCTAATTCGTGACGCTTGCAGCTGCCCTAAACCTACGGCACAGATTTTCCGCTTACGTTATTTCTTGCAAAACCTGTCCTTTAAAAATACTTTATCCTGCTTTCTTGATTTTGAGGCTTGGTTATTGGTTGCCATTTTATGAAGTACTTTTTATTTATGCGATGAACGTGCACTGCAAACTGATTTTGATTCATTCTGCGATAGGGTCTGAGATTAGGCGACCGGATTTCATTGCATTTGCCCTACGTGTGAGATGTTCCCAAAAATAAGGCGCTCTGTTTTAATAATCTTTTTACGTTTTCGCCATGCAAGGAAACCCAATTTGTCCATGACGACACTGTAATATGTGAGAAGTATTACAAGGGGCCCCGCATTGTATGACAGCGGGTGATGTCACCCGAGCCGGTTTTACTATTTAAAGATGAACTGTGTTGCAGGCAACACTTTTTCAACATAGTATATACAGAGGGTGCCAGTAGTTGGTCGTGGAGGCCGCTGTGAACTCGAAAACCAAATATTGGTACGATGCAAGCACCAGAGATTTGGCGATTTGGTTTCGAGTGAAGCTGGGAATTAAGGAGAGCGAAGAGCTGGGCTGGTTGGTTCATGATTAAATTCAACGAAGAGCCAGTGATGCAGGAGACGGACATAGGTGTGTCTGCGTGTGTTCCTTCCTTTCTCTGTGCGTGTACTGCATCGCTGGCTTTTTGTTGAATTCAAGCTACGAATCGCCTGCTTTCCTTTCAACAAATGACGTCACAAGCAACACCGACTACCAAATGTTTTGTTGTTCGGAAAGAAAGATACGCGTTTTCTATATTTGTTGAACTCAAATTTTACAAATAAATTATTCGCGCTGGCGGTTTCGAATTTATCAAATCACCAATGCTATTCACACTTCAAGGAATGGACTTAATGTTCCTTGTGATATCACATGTTGAATCAAGAGCAAATGGCTTGCAGCTGTGTTTGAAACCAAATCGCCAATTCGCTTGTGCATGCAGCGCACCAATATTTGGGTCACATGTTCCCAGGAGCTTCCACCCCTAACGGGCACTGTTTTCACACTGTGATAAGATTTTGCAGAGCCACTTGAAGCAATGTGATTAGACTGTATGAATCGGTTAACTGAAATAGCAGTGGATTGCGTTCCTTTAAAGCGGTGACACTTCTTCAAAGCGGTGAGGGGAAGTATGCCGCTGGGAAGGGGGGGACTGTCTATTTAGGTGTTCTTGCTGGTGGTTCCGCTTGAGAACTTTCGGGAAAAAAAAATCAGAGCAAATCCACTCCGTGAAGTTTGATGGCCAACGAAGCTGCAGTACTACCTGACCAAATTGGACAGTGTGGCATAGTTTTGAACGATTGAGCAATGCACTGCTTCAAACCAGTTACAGCAACGCAACCATATACATTACACTTATGGTTCAGTTAGAACACATTTCAGTCATTTTTAACATTGGATTTTGTGTATTCACATCTCATTTAAATAAAATCGTCAACGTTTCAATAATTGCCTCTCTGATTCACTTTGTTACTGATTTACTGCAGTCACACATTGTTTTGGGTACGAGCCAATGCCCTAAAGGCTGCGGGATCGGCTCATGTGCACGCGGACGGTATGCATAGCTAATAACGCGTTCATAGCTGTATAGCTGATACGGCCGAACAAGTAAGGAGCCGTAATGGTCCCAACGCGGCCGTGCCCGTTTGCTGTGCGATGTCAGTGCACGTTAAACAATCCCACGTGGTCGAAATTTCCGGAGCCCTCCACTGCGGCGTCCCTAATAATCAGAGCTGGTTTTGGGACGTTAAACCCCACAAAAACAAAAACCCAACGCGGCCGTAACCTTTACCGGAAAACGTACCTGGCGAACGCAATACGTGAAACTTACGCATACACATTGTGTGAATGCCTTAATGTGGCGTATCGGGTCACAGGTTCTGTCGATGCGTGAATTTTTGGCCAGAACTGAGACTGCGTAGACAGCTTCGCTGTGGAAATGCAAATTTTCTTTAAATAAAGCGAGTTGCATATGCTTGTTCATTTTGTGGTTTTCTTGTACTTGCACGAAATAGTTTACTTAAAGCCGCTTTCGTCCGTGCATTTCCCATGCATTTTGGGGCAGATTAGGGAAGCCCGAGTCGACAGTAAGGCGTGGACTCGGCGAAGACCCGAATGCCAGCTACTAACGCAGCCAAGTATCTGAATAGAAACCCCTACACAGCCAGCGTCGTAGATTCTCGGACCATACAGCTAACACCTGCAGAGCCTACGGCCGAGACACCGTCAGTGTAAAAGAGGCCGCAATCGCACTACCACACATGAACTACGTGTGTGGAGGTAGCAGCCGTCTTCACATATTCTAGAGCCCACAAATTGTGGCTAATCAGTCTGTCGTATGAAACGATGCAAGTGCAATGTGTCGCCTCACCATAGTAGTCTAGTGGATATGGCACTCGTCTGCTTATCAGAAAGTCGCGGGATGGAATGCCGCACCGCGGCGGCTGCATTTAGGTGGAAGCGAAATGTTGAGGCCTGTGTACTGTGCGATGCCAGTGGATGTTAAAGGACCCCGGGTGGTCGAAATTTCCGGTGCCCTCCACTACGGCCTGTCTCATAATCATATGGGCTTTTGGGACGTCAAACCTCCAGAAATCAACCCAGATGTATCGCACGGTTGCTAAACACAACTAGTCATGGACATGGCCTGGGCACCGCCAAGCCATTGCTAAGACTTATCGATTATTCATCAATTATTCATCGCTATTGATCACCTATCACATAGTATCGACATGCGTCATGGCCAACCCAGGTACGGACAGGTTATTCAGACGATGTATTTATTGGCAATCGATGATAGATTGACTATCGTTCGGCTATCGCCGGGGTAACCCCGGCACCACCAATTTATTTTGGGCATTTTCCAGATTTATCTGTTATTGAACAATTACCAATTAACTATTGATTGGATATAAGTTAGCTATCATTCAGCTATCACATCTGCATGCTCTGGGCTTAACCAGGCAACGCCGAGTCATTCCAAGCGTTGTCGAAGATATCGTCTAGTAGCGTCTATGGACTATCACATGCTCTATATGAGCCGGCTAAGCTTATCTAGTACCAAAGAAGGAACTATGGCTATACTGCGCATGCGTGTCTAAGCGATGCCGAGCAGGTGTTGGCCGAGCTGTGGCGTGGTGGTGCTGCGGCGACCTGTGGAGTTTATTGCGGACTCGGGATCTTTTGCGGCGAGCTAGAATAGCTTCGCTGCTAGTAAACGTTCGTTCATTAAGTCTCATAATAGATGAATAGAACGAAGCACATCTTCACATGAACGAAACGCGTCGACCCGAGACCGCAAACCACGAAATCTCTGTAAGCCATAAGCGAAACCTCCTCCATGACACTGGATATCCCGAGCATATTCGTTTATGGGAACAGTGTTGCCAGTCGAAGGAGCAGATTCTTGAGCAGCCTTGAGATTAGGTGGCGCGCGTAGTCTAGCCTATCGAATAAGGCTTCAAGGGAAACATGCTCGTCATTGATAACTACGAACTCGGGCTATCGACCTTTTAGTTCAAAAGAATGGCGATGTGATTTCACCTTGGTATGGCTTCATCGAGGGCGTAACCACTTGTATGTTTCACTAGCAAAATAACGTCACAACCGCGGATAGCTTACTCCATGCGATTTTTTACTTAACAAACGTTGTGCACCTACGCTTTGTTTTCTAACGTTGCCAGCGTGTGTGTGTGGCAGCTGACTTCTGCAAGTGGCGCCTTCGTATGGAGCCGCTCGATTCTTGTCCATTTTACAACCATTGTGAATGCGCTGTGGGCTGCTAAGTTTGTGCTATTTTGCTTACGCCGCACTGGTACTGAGGTTATACCGCTTGACAGCTGATCCGAGAGTCTGTGATGTGTGGTGCAGTGTAGCGCGCGATTCGTAAAAGGTGCGTCCAGAAAATGCGCGGTTTGAAAAGTGCGCGTTCGAAAAAGTGAGTGACCAAAAGGAAAACGAAAGCAATGACCGACGACGCTCGCGGAGCGGAAAGAAGTTGTGAATGAAAGACGATGACGAAGAAGAACGGAAAAGCGTGAAGCTGCAAAATAAAATAAAAGGAAAAGTATCCAACCAGGAAGACCCACGCAGTTCCCAGCGGCCAATAGCTGAAGGACGCCGGAACTCAGCGGTCGCCAATCAGCTTGTGGCGTCAGATTCTCAGAGGCGAAGCGGCTAGGTTCCAGGAGGAGAAGCGGCCAGGTCATCCACCAAGCCAGGCGCTGAAGAGGGCAGTCGTGTTCCGGACCGGGGCCAGCAGGGCTTTACCTGATCCGGACTTCCAGTTGACCTGCTTGCTCACCTCGGAACTCGAGTCGGCGCCTGCCCTAGAAGATCCAGTGGTGCGTGTGGCACGTGTTTTCACAAGCCTGCTGCACTTCAACCATCCGCTGTTCAGTCAAGCCCATCGACGATTTGGTGAGCGTCAGCCACTTCTCCCGAGTCCCGTCCGCACATTGCTGCAGGTTCCATACGCACTAAACAACCAAGACTCGCGTAGCGCCTATAGAGGCTTCATTAGAGCTATTTTCTCAATTCTGTGTTGTTGTTTTTTCTCTCTCTCTCAAGTACTTCCTGTTACTTAATTTTTCTGTTTGCAGTAGCTTTTGATTAAAAGCTTGTTTCTCTTGTGTTATGGCGAAACGGCTTAGTCGTCAATCAGGCTTCGCATAAGAGTCAGCTAAAAGAAATCTGCATAATAAAGAACCCGACAGACCCGCGTTCTATATCACCCTCCATTGCTGCATTTTGGTGTTGAAACGCTAGAGGCCCGTTTATATTTAGGTACAAGTTAAGGAGCCCAGGTGCTCTAAATTTGAGTGTCCGTCCACTGTTGCGCCTCCGTTCCCTCCAGCCCATATGACGCAGAGGCGTGCGCCGTTCTAGGGTCGTTGAAAACAGTGCCTCTTATTTTACCATATCATGATTGTTTTGTGGACTAACAGCAGCACTACGATGAAAGAACATGGCGGTGTTGTCCTAGAGCTGCAAATCGGTTTAGTTGGTTGTTCAAGGACAAGCACATATAAGAGCGCAAATACACTGAAGTTAAATTACAAATATTACAACAAACGACCCGGGCGCTATCTTGAAATGGAAATGTTGGCGTATTAATGAGTGAAGCGAAAAAAGTAAGAAACGATAAAGTGGTCGCATTCGCCGTTTTCTGGGTCTTGGTCATTTGGTAGGGGTCAATACGCCACGTAGTGCCCCTGGGTTTGAGACTTGTTATACATTGAAGCGCGAAATCTCTTGAAACGTCACGTGATTGCGAGCAATCCAACCTCGCTACATCGGCTCTGGTGGTGTTGCTCTTGGGTGTCTTGCCCTCGCCTCCGAAGCGACGGTTTATTAGAACGCGTCTGGTTCAAGAACACTGCGCGCGTTCCAGGCAGCAAACATTTCAGTGTCCGCCGCGGTGGTGTAGTGGTTATGGTGCTCGGTTGACACCCAGAAAACGTGGGTGGTTGCATTTGAAACGCAGGCGAAAATGCCAGAGGCCCGTGCAATGTGCTTTGTCAGTGCACGTTAAAGAACCCCAGGTGGGCAAAATTTCCGGAGCCCTCCACTACCGCGTTTCTCTTCTATCTCTTTCAGTCCCTTACCCCTACTCCCACAGACGCTTAGCCTTGCTCAGGACATCTGCAGAAATTAGCGTCCTTTCCTTCACCGAACCACAATCATTAACTCTTTGGTGAGCACGTGAACGCCGACTGGCGTGGTGGTGCATTCGTTGACAGGCCGTTTCATGGACAGCCTGGGTATCTGCGGTGACGCTTGCTAAACGTGGGTGCTTATTCAAAAAGCGCTTCATAGAAGGCCACAATTTATTGCTTCATGATTGCTTGGTTAACGCATGTGCAGTTTCCTTCGGCGATGAGGATGTGCTATCGCTTTGCGCATATGCACCAACGGTGTGCGGCAGCTAAGAGGGAAAGCCGCGGGAGTTGTATCCTGATTGATTTCTGTATGTATTAAAAAAATTACAGCATATCTACGGAGTGAATGATGATGAGTGGGCGAAGCTCGGGACGTTCATCGTAGATCATGCGGAGTTCCGGATTAATTTAGTTAACGCGCCCGCTACGAATCCTTATGGTTCAACTACGCACAAGTGAAATCTCCCACCGGCACTTCGTTGCCAGTCAAGATCCAGTGCCTATTTAAATATATGGGTGGCCGGTGAACGGTTCTCCAGCGCGAGCAGTCGGTTAACGTTCATGCCCGTTTTCTGCCCCGTTCTCGTTCTTGCTGGCCGTCAACGGATTTTTTCAATCAAGAAACTCGCTAGAAGACGCTGCCTGCGTCAAGCTTCTCTCGCGGGTGAGGGCGCGTTCTCCTTTGCGAGCTGGTAGCGCGTTCATCGAAGAAAGAGCGTTTCCATAGTCAACGTGCGCCTTTCGCTCTCTGTCTCTCTCTCTCACAAGACAGCAGATGGAAGAGAGAGAGCTCGCGCGCCGGGAGGCACGCGCCGAGGGCGCGCCTGCCACACGCGCCCTCATAATAGTGCGTTCCCGCACGCGCTCTCCTATAGCGCGTCCCTAGTAGGTAACGCGCTGCTACAACGGATGGACAGACCCAAACCTTAAGGAGCTTTGCCCCTAAAATACCAGTACATACGCACTTGAAATTACCTGCAGGTGATATGTGTATTTTTTTCCTCAGCATCCTGGATTAGCGTCAGGGTCGCGGTTCGAAAAATTAGAAAGGACATCCAGAAAAGAAAAAAGAGTGATAAGAAAACCACTTTTATAACTGGGTATGGTACCAGAGCACCAGTTCCGCAGAAAAAAATGATGTTAGCATCAGGGTAGTCAAAAGAATAAGTGTACGTATATGCATGACGTCTTTCATTTGCGGATATTAGCCGGCATATACGGATTTGAGCCGCTCGTTATAGAGATCGTGTGTGGCTAATATTCAATATATTTATATGAGTATTAGCCAGTCCACGTAAAGTTGACTTAGTTTACTCCAGTCGACATGGCCCCCACCTGAGTCAATGAAAAGTACACTAAACACTAGTGGCTCGAGCATTCGAAGCACTTAAGTGATCGATATAGTCGCCTTGTCAATGTTCTACTAAGTTATGTGGATTGCTGTTCACGGAGCGCACCAATTGCTGCCCTTGAAATTTGGAAACGGTGGCTCCACTCCGTTGCACGCATTCCGAGGGGTACGGTATCTATTATTCCTCCGCATTACGGTGCCTGTGGCAGCGTGCTGTTGCAAGCTTTAAATACTTCGTTTCTAAATGATTGTTACGTGATTTTGCTGTGGCCTCCGGTAACATTTGGTATGAACCTTAAAAAAACACTGCCCTAGCACTCCGTACAAATGGTTAACCAGCGAAGCTGAAATGTGCGGCGCCGGTGTTTAGCAGTGGGTTCAACCCGACACAGACGTCGCAGCCGAAGCCAAAGTGCCGCTGGTGATTGATTGATTTGTGGGGTTTAACGTCCCAAAACCAGTTCTGATTATGAGAGACGCCGTAGTGGAGGGCTCCGGAAATTTCGACCACCTGGGGTTCTTTAACGTGCACTGACATCGCACAGCACACGGGCCTCAACATTTCGCCTCCATCGAAATGCAGCCGCCGCGGCCGGAAAAGTGCCGCTGGAGAAACTCTCGCTGAAAGCGGGCGTTCGCCCCGCGAACGCGCTCCCGCAATCATCACGTCGACGCTGTTCTGCCCGCAACGCTGCTTCTTCGGCGTGCCGTCGTTGCAAGCGTTTGACATCGCGAGCTAACATCCGTGGCTTATCCATGTGGAAGCTCTCAGTCGAAGCTTATGCGCGCGTGCTCGGCGCCACGGCTGCGACGGGATGGACGACGTCCCTCACGGGCCAGCCAATGGCACGCGCGCTTTGGTACGGCGCAGAGAACGATGTCACTGGAAGGCGCAGCCAATGGAGACCGCGCGCGGTCCACGGACGAGCGGCTTTTCGTTTCTCCTAGCCATATACAGCTTTCGCTGTAAAAATTACACCATCTCCCGCAAAAGGGGACCATGAGGCGATGCGAAGCAGCACGGGGGGTGCACAACGCGTTTGCATCGGTTTGTCTAGGCGGGCGAGGGTGCGTTCTCGTTCCTTGCGAGCTGGTAAAGCCTTGATCGAAGAAAGGGCGTTTCCAACGCGCGCAGGTCGGAGAGGTGGGTGGAGAGGGTCACGTGAGTGGGGAAGTAAAGAGGTGTTTTGAGAAGGTCGCGCGAGGCGCAGTGGAGAGTAGGTATGTGGAGAGGGCTTGCGCTGGCGCAGTAAGGGTGGGCACGCCGCACACCACCACTACCGGATTGAACTCCGCCATAACGTCCGCTGTGGTGGTGTAGTGGTTACGGTGCTCGGCTGCCACCCAAAATACGCGGGTTCGATCCCGGCCGCGGCGGTTGCATTTTCGATGGAGGCGAAAGTGCCAGAGGCCCGTGTACTGTGCGTTCTCAGTGCACGTTAAAGAACCCCAGGTGGTCTAAATTTCCGTAGCCCTCCACTACGGCCTTTCTCTCCTCTCTATCTCTTTCACTCCCTTTCCCCTACCCCCACGGACGCTTAGCCATGCTCCCTACGTGGGTTGCAGAAATTAGCGTCCTTTCCTAATCGAACCACAATCAATCAATCAATCAATCAATCAATCAATCAATCCGCCATAAGCTGCTTCGCATCTAAAACTACATCAATAGTAGCAATGTCGCATCATCGCCACCGGTGACACAGCTCCAGACCGCGTCGAGCGGAAAATCAGGAATAGTTTTCTGTAGTCGATTGGCAATCTAAAAATAAACATGAGCAGCCCAAGGGGCATCACTACGCTTGCTTGCATGTCTCCGCACAGGAAATGAAGTATATCTCAAGGAATGACGAACATTTCAATGAATAAAAAATGTATTTTGAAAAACTAACACTACTTAAGTAACTACCCGTAAGCTAAATAGTCTTCTTTGTAGATACGCACGAGGGATACGAAGTCTGGTCTACATACTCATTGCATACGCTGCACAAAGAAACCGTACGCTCCTTGAGTGCCTTGTGCATGCTCGCATCGGTTTTTACGGGCAGTCCAGGGATATCAGGTTCGAATAACTGAAGAGGCAGTGCTAACAGCACGAAACGCGAGAATTTAGGGCTATGGATCGTAGCTGTATTTTTGCTTTCACCTCTTTCAGCTTGCGCTACTTCTGCGTAACATTCATTTGTGTGCTTGCGTTATAGACAAGGTTACATTTTGTGGCCCCATTCATAGGGAAATGACGTGGTTATGCCGAGCAATCTCTTATGCCGGGCTGTTAGTCCAATATTTACAAGTAACGTTAGTTACTGGGCCACTGCACGCTCTTTCATTGCAACTAAGCTTTCCTGTGTATTGAGCGATAAAAGTGCATAGCTTCGGAGGATGGAAGAGCGCCCGCATATGCGCCTAGCCAGAATGGGTCTAAGCTACTTTTTCGCAATATTTTCATGCGCAACTTTTGAGCCGCACAAAACACTTGAGATATCTCAGACATAACAGCACGTCTCTATAAAACAAACCGCGCTAACTGAGCTTTTCTCTACTTCCAATTGTTTCTATTCTAGGTGACCTGATTGGGGCACGACGAACAAACGCCAACTTCATCTTGCGCATCCAGCGCAGCATGGAAGCGCGTTCTGCGTCGACTTCCTTCGGAAGCATTGCAAGTCCGGAGTTTTCGCCCGCGTCATCACACTTGCAGGACCCTCAGCACAACGACACGCGTTGGACAAGGCGTAACGGCGAGGATTTCTACGTCGGTGGATCCAACTTTCGCGTCTCGGAACACTGTTCTGGCAAAAGAGACGATTGTCCCCGAACTCGGAGAGCGACACGTGCGTATAGCTGACAAATTGACTACTTATCGTGGCGAAGCCGAAGCAACAGATGCGGAGCACCGTTCCTCCTGGAGACCAGATGACGCAAGGCATGATCAACAACCAGCAGAATACTGCAGAGCAGAACGTACACGTCGAGTGCTTCACCGGGAAGAACGTAAGCGGACCAGCTGTTCTAGCAGGGAACGCTAGTCGCGAGTACTCAGTGAGAGGCGCCAAAAAGGATGTGGGAGCCCTCGAAGGCATCGTCACTTCGAAAAGTACAGGTATAGGTTTCTGCGAGGACGGTACTCGTCGCTGTCATTTTCCGTGTCGAGTGGTCGGTGGGTTCCACGTGCCTTGTACAGAAGAAAGCTTTGGCATGCGGCACGCCGAGCACATGATCCTGTGAGATCGACACAGGAGGACCGCCACGACACGCTCCTCCGCAGTGTACCCTCCGGTGAACCTGTACCTCGCGAAAGTGACGGGCGCTTTGGTACTGCCTCTTCCAGCGAGCCGGAAGCACCAACTGAGCCTCCGGTCTTGCTTGCAGCAAACTCGCAGGCCGAACGTATCATACCACAAGTGACGCTGACTGGGTATCACCTTCACGACCCCCGTGGGGAAGATTACGCTCCCGGATTTCGTGGCTATACTATTCGCGAAGAACACAAGCCGGAAGACCGCAGAACGTCCGCCCCTGAGAAACGCAACGCGAAGCTGCTGCATGACAGCACTAGGGCACCTTCTGGACCCTCGTCCGAAATCTATAGCGATAATGCCCAACCACTCGTGATTAGTGCGTGTAACAGTCGAAACGACAAGTACGGTGCTGAACACCGTGACAAAGGCGTCGCCCATCACCCTATTTTGCACACTTGGCATCACCGGAGTGAGCAGTTCGCGAACTTCCGCGCAAGATGTCCGAGGCCTGTTGAGCGTCCCGCACGCTATTGCGAAGGGAGCCCAACGTCCTAAGAATATGTTCTTAGCTATTCTTCAATGGGTGCGATGCCCGAGGGCTGCCTTGTTAGCCACTGTCGGACCAGTGGAGAAGGACCGGTTTTCTGGACAAGATCGAGGCAGAGGGCCTGCATTATGCTTCCTGACCTTGACAACGGGCGGCGCTTCAACGGGACACAAGGCAGAGCAGGGCGGGTGACGCTCTTGGTTGGACTACCAACGGGATCTGTCGGACAGTATAATCGAAGCAATTATTCGCAGAGTGGCGTCAATTAACGAAGAGGACGCATTGCAATGTGAATAATCGGAATCCTCAGGCGAAGAATAGCCAGCTTTGTCGCTACCGAAAAGCGATCACTGGCTTGTATTGCTGCGTTGAAAGAACGTATAGACTATGACGATTATGATTTTATGATCACGCGCAATCCATACCGGTCAGTGCCGGTCAGTGAATGTTCGCACCTTAATGATTTGCGTGGCTGTAAATCCCTGCACCGATATACTATATTTGTTCTTTACGGAACTCAATTTTCTTAACGTTTTCTTGTTCATTTTCGGAATGGAGAACCTGTTTCACGAAGTGATATAATATCGATCAATAAACGATACACCTGAGAAAATGGTCTCGTCTTCTTGGCACGACAGTGTATATAAGAAACATCTCGATCGCGTTGCGTTCTCTCCAAAATTAAGATGTTTGAAGTTTGAAAAGCCTGGTTATTGCAGAAGCAAAGCAAGTTCGTGTGGCGAGACACTGTTTAAATAGCTGAATCTTCCTTATGCTGAGGAGATAGACCAAATCCTAAAAAACTGACGCCTGATGCTTTCGCTTTGTGAATTCCATGCGCAGAAGCACGCACGCAACCAGAAATAACGAAATCTTGTGTAGCACATCTGTATAACCTGAAGACTGAAGTTTGCGCAGCATTTGGTACTGCGCTGTCACGCGTTCAGTACCCAGTACGGGATGTCATGCTTCAGAACATACACTTTAGACCAACATTTGTGCCAGACTTCATCATGATCATCCTGTCGGCGCTCACTTTTGGCAGACATGATTGGTCTCACTGAGAAATTGCACATCTTTGCATCTGATGGCTTTCACAACGATATATGCGTGATATATGGCGTCCCAAAATGGCGCAGACCATATGACAGCTTCGTGAGGTGGATCCTGAACTACGCACTCATAGTTCAGGATCGTTAACTGAAGTATGCGGTTACCCCTCGAGGACCAGCCCACACAAGCACACTCACTGTTGGCACTGCTTCCAGGATGGCCCAATATTTTCGCGACCGAATTAATAAATTACTGTTATTAAGGCAATTATTTGCCGACTAATCCTTTATGTTAAATTAGTTGAAGTAATCTTAGTTCATTTGCAACCGGTTTTATTGATTTTACACGTTTTTTACCATGGATCGGCAAACTTGATTTACTGTGACGACAGGACAGAACAGACGCCATCCCGAGACCCTAAGGTGCTTCGCCAATAAAATTAGCGAGCTTGGCTAGTGGCGCAACGCTAGCGAAGCTGATGGGTACTTGGCTGGTGAGGGTTTGTCTCCGGCACACCCGCATTTCATCGTAGTCGCAGGATACGAGAAACGCCTCTCGAAGCCGTGCGAGACGGAGAGAACGCTCGTGGAGGCTTGGTACCGAGCTGAGCCAACTGAGGAGCTGTTGTCTGAGCGCAAATACATTAGCGTCTAACCATACACGGTGGCAGCTGCGGCACGCATGGGGTCGCCTTCAGGGCGTCCCACCCCTTTGCTATAACACATTACGCATGCCTATGCTATTCTAGGAGGTGCTTGAATACCATGAGAAGACGCACGCTCTCGTGGCGCAAGGCTATGCATAAACGACGACGATGATAATCACTCACATTCGGCGTCTACCCAATTGCGGAGATTAGTCAAGACACGGGCAGATTTTTACTCTCACAAAATTGTACTACCTTTAAGGTTTATTCGTCCTTTATGTGAATTTGAATATTACGAGCGCATGTTTCAATGTGTAATAATGTAATCAGAACAAAAATGGCAATCAGTCAACGTGAAATAAGTAGTTGAGACCAATTAACAGAACAATCAAAACGATTCGAATCGGTAATGAACTTCTGTACAGCAAGGCATATATTCCTATTCGTGTGTCCCAGCACGGAAGAACAATGAAAGTCGTGCAGTGCTTGATAAGGAAATACCCCGATTACGCAATGATATTTCGGTAGTGTTTTTTGTAAGTAAGGTAAAACGCCTGCATTCCACCAAAAAGTGTTCGGCTGTCTCTACCTGATTTTGCGAGACGCTGTGCACCGCAGAAATCGACGCAGAGTGTCTTTGTCTCCCTCTTCTGCTTGCACGTGCAGCACGTTCTTTCACCAGCCGCAGTTTTGCCATTGTAGTAGTGGGCTCGGCAAGGAGGTTAAAATTTTAAACCTTCTTGGGTCTTGGGGCACTATCGAAGATTAGAAGCGCCCGTGCGAACGCGACACATTTGCCATTGTATAGAAGAAGCGCGCGGGAACTCTAGGGGACCAGAACCAAAGCTGATGATAGTCTTTTCTAAATGTCGCCGTCTTCATGATTTGAGTAACACCTTTGGTGTTAAAGGCAGCTGCGTTCACTGTTATGGATTATGCCACTCACAATACACTTGGGAGATGCATTTCTGGGGAGTCTCGAGCGATATCTGACGGTGGAGCTGGGGAAATTTTCTTAGTAAGGTAGTCTTAACGAGGAGTGCCTAAAGAGTCCGTCGTGAACCAGGAGAAAGTGGAGGAGGAGGAGGAGGAGGAGGAGGGAGGAAAGAAGGAAAGACAGGAGAAAGTGGATTTTGTACGTCTCGATGGGCACTCAATGGCTGAAATGGTGGAACAATAGCTAAGTTCTTCGCATGGTTGTTGGCGTCACCGTCAAGGCTTCACACTCCCAGTCTAAGAGACTATGATTTAAAAAAATTTATACTGCTTTCTCGATGCTTCGCACATTACCTTGGTAGTCACGTTTATGCATGCCATAGCCTCCTATATAATGATGCATGCACGCTCAAGGTGTCTTTAGAAAAGAAAAGATTTACTACCTGCAAGCCTCGAACTTGGTACATTTCCTTTTAAAGCGAATGCAGATATTTAGGCTGTGGTCTAATATATAGAACAGAAGAAGATAGGTGCCTGCCATGTTTTCGCTAAAGTGCTACGTTCAACTAATAAATGAATCAATTCTATGTGCAGGAAAAGAAATCCCTAATGACGAACAGGCGATAACACCCACAAAGCTTTATTGCCATCAACACGCAAGAGCCAAACTAACGTAGGTGTTAGTCAGTCCCAGGGGTGCGAGCATTGTGTGCTGCTTGTGGCCGGGCATATACGGGACGTGGAAAGCGCGGGGTATCCCTATCGCCGTGTGCCGGCCTCAAACATTGTGGAATGTGGTTCGGGTTTGTGAGAAGGCCCATAGCCACGTGGCGGACATGCTAGGCAGGTGGCGACCACTGTGGAAGTTCATTGTTCAGCCGGGAACGGGCTAGCTGGTAATTGGAAACCGGTTTCACGGGTGTTAGGCAGCATGTCCAGGAATGTCTGCAGTCGCCACGTGGTTAGGTTGGCGCTCTCCCCCACGGCGTGGTGGGCAGCAAGCGTGCCCACTGTATTGTTCAGTTTTCTCTTGTAAGTGCGGCGTCGGAGTGTCGATCGCCGTTTGTGATTGGCTGTCAGGGATGCAGGGGCGGAGCAACCAGGGTATATAAGGTGGCTCCTCTTCCCTGGCAGGAGAGCGGAGGTTCGGGCTTCAGCCCGGACAGACGCTTTTTGGCGCAGTGGAATAAAACGTTCTCTTCTTCGGGCTGCGACTCTCACTTCGTGCTGCCAGCGTGTACTCGGCGCCCCTCGGTGACCCGAGTACACGCTGGCAGCACGAAGTGAGAGTCGCAGCCCGAAGAAGAGAACGTTTTATTCCACTGCGCCAAAAAGCGTCTGTCCGGGCTGAAGCCCGAACCTCCGCTCTCCTGCCAGGGAAGAGGAGCCACCTTATATACCCTGGTTGCTCCGCCCCTGCATCCCTGACAGCCAATCACAAACGGCGATCGACACTCCGACGCAGCACTTACAAGAGAAAACTGAACAATACAGTGGGCACGCTTGCTGCCCACCACGCCGTGGGGGAGAGCGCCAACCTAACCACGTGGCGACTGCAGACATTCCTGGACATGCTGCCTAACACCCGTGAAACCGGTTTCCAATTACCAGCTAGCCCGTTCCCGGCTGAACAATGAACTTCCACAGTGGTCGCCACCTGCCTAGCATGTCCGCCACGTGGCTATGGGCCTTCTCACAAACCCGAACCACATTCCACAATGTTTGAGGCCGGCACACGGCGATAGGGATACCCCGCGCTTTCCACGTCCCGTATATGCCCGGCCACAAGCAGCACACAATGCTCGCACCCCTGGGACTGACTCCTCCCCCCTCAAGAGGGTTACTAGACACTCGATGTCTTGTAACACGATAAAAAAAAAATAAACACATTCTCTTCACCCAGTAATAATAACAAAAAAAAAACATACACAATATAACAACACACAAAAAATCGCATACGCCCTTTGGAACCTGTAACTTTGTCCAGCAATATCTCCATATCGCGACGCGCGGACACATACAGTCAAGAACTGCACTTCAACATCTCACATCACGCACCACAAGATTGTCCTATCATGTGAGACACATTTCAAGCTCTCTCTGGTTCTCGAAGCACTCTCAAGGGAGCAAGTGGCCCACGGCAACATCACGTCGCTAATATGCTATCCGTCTCCAGCAGGAGCTCTACAACACCCACATGAACACAAAATGAAAACGCCAAAGTGCACTACTTATTGAGGGCCGGAATATACTGCGAATCGAGCGCACGAAGCCCGGATGCAGTAACTTATACACACAAATACGAAAACATAGCAAAAATCGAAAAAATGTCTTTCTCGAGGTACAGTTGAAAATCGTCCTCGCCGAAATCCAAGAAAATAACATACACAAAGTAACACAATATATATACACTGAGCCAGGAAAACTTTCGACCCAAACTCGCGGACGCTATAATAGAACATTACTAGGACTATTTCAAAACAAATACAGGAACCTCGGAAAAACAAAAAAAAAAAAAAACCTCCGAAAGAGCTTCCACTGCCCTGTCGATACGGACGATTCCCAGATATTCCAGACTATACGTAACATGTGGAAAATACACTGCGAGGAGCTGAGCGGGCCAGGAAGGTTCGGGGGTCGTCGTCAGTTTTAATCCTGACCTTTATGCCGAAAATCCACCTGCCAAAGGTCTCCTTTGTCCCCACTGTGGAAAACGCACCCGGTTCGGCTGCAGACCCTTTCTCCCTCGTGGGCGCTTCACCCTTACTGAGAACAACCGTGTGCTGGTCTCCGTCCTCCTTCCAAGAAGGGCAATGGCCGATCGCTTTCGCTGACCATGAAAATGGCGCTGCTAAGGCCGGCATCGACGCGGCTGCCTCTAGTGCGACGTCGAACGCATTATGTGCCCCTGCCAACGATCCGCCTTGCCTTCGCTCTTTTGCAAAAGTGCTTGCAGTATCTTCCCCTACGCTACACACATGCGGTGGGTCTCCAGCGGCACCTACAGCTGCACTGAACTGCTCATCTAGGTAATCTGAACCTGACTCAGCCTGGTCCAGTTCGGATACATCACTGCCTCCCTCGTCTTCTGTCCCTATTCTCAACTCTGAGGTAACACTGCAACACTCTTCAACCTCTGAGCCCTCCTTTGGCTCGACGCGGATTGCTTGCCGCTCTGCGTTATCGTCGCAGATATGGGTGGCGGATACTGCAGTACTTCCATTCGCAACACTGCCTTCTCGATCCGGCAATTCTAAAGCACCGCCACCACATTCTAGGTCATGCTCTGATTCGGCCAAAGCAAAACGCGGACTTTCATGGTCGTCCGGAGTGAGCAGTAGGTCAGCACCTGTGGCTAATTCAGAAGTCACGGGCAATGATACGCGTCGAGTATTCGCCGACGGACACGGCAGGGCGATTGGGACACACACAGCCTCAGCTGTCATCGCCTTGCCAAACGGGCGCGTGAGCTGCATACCATCGCAGCTCTGTTCTTGTACTTCCTGGATTTCTGGGAAGCACCTGCGGTACTCTGTCGGGGTCAGTCTTAGTTCCTTGAGCACTTTTTCCTTAAGTTCCCTGCAGGAACAAGTGCCACTTAACGACTGACTGACCACGGATCGCTTTACCTCCTCGGTGAGGAAAGGCAGTATGAGAACGCCCTGCATTTCCTCCGGTACTCCGAGCATCTTTAGCAGCAAATCGGCCATTTTAAACCATGCGGGGATCATGGTGTCATCAGCGGGCATGGGGACAAGTACAGCCTTTAAATCTTTGGCATACCTGCCTAACCCGCTCGTCTCGCTCCGTGCTTGTGCTGCATTCTGCAGAAATCGCGCAGTCTTCAGCTTTTCTACCTCGAGCTGAAGCTTAAGAGCTTCGATTTCGAGCCTGAGCTCGTCTGCACGACCCATCTTATGACTGATTATATCAACACACGAGCCCTACTCAACACACGAGCACTGTCATCCATGATTCCACGCTCCCAGAGAGTGCCGGAATGCAACTGCATTCACTCGAGAACCAAAAGAAAGCACGAAATGGGTCTCACCGCGTGCAGCGACGCTCGTTGCCGGTTGCACCTCTGGCTCCTTGGCTTGCAGTCCTCGTCGAAGCCTCGTCTCGCAAGTGTCCAGGCTCACGATGGATGGCTCCAAATCTCGGCGTGGCGATGAACTGCAAGATCGCCTACAGCAGCACTGTTATCGCGCGGCACCAAAGTTCCTTCTCGGTGTTTCAACACCGTCGCCTCATTCACGGCGCCAAGGCTTTCTGCTATCGCCGCGGCTCCCTCACCGAAGCGCTGCCCACACGTCCGCCGCTTGCAGCTGTGCCTTGCCTCGTCCTTGCTCTACCGTGCGCCCGATGATTCCGCTGCGGGCGTCTTCAGGCAGCTTCCTTCTCGCCCACGAGGTTTTCAGCACCTTCACTCGTTCGGAAGCTGGGCACTTCTCGTGCGGTGCTTGCGGTGGCGCCGGAACTCTTCAACGTCGGCGCAGTGGTGACGACGACGCCAGCTCACCTCCACCTAGCTGCAAACGTCTCCTTCGCTGCGGGCTGTCCGAACCTGGAGTCGACTGCGCCAGTTAAATAATGAGGGTCCGTATTCGGCGCCCCTCGGTGACCCGAGTACACGCTGGCAGCACGAAGTGAGAGTCGCAGGCCGGTGAAGAGAACGTTTTATTCCACTGCGCCAAAAAGCGTCTGTCCGGGCTGAAGCCCGAACCTCCGCTCTCCTGCCAGGGAAGAGGAGCCACCTTATATACCCTGGTTGCTCCGCCCCTGCATCCCTGACAGCCAATCACAAACGGCGATCGACACTCCGACGCCGCACTTACAAGAGAAAACTGAACAATACAGTGGGCACGCTTGCTGCCCACCACGCCGTGGGGGAGAGCGCCAACCTAACCACGTGGCGACTGCAGACATTCCTGGACATGCTGCCTAACACCCGTGAAACCGGTTTCCAATTACCAGCTAGCCCGTTCCCGGCTGAACAATGAACTTCCACAGTGGTCGCCACCTGCCTAGCATGTCCGCCACGTGGCTATGGGCCTTCTCACAAACCCGAACCACATTCCACAATGTTTGAGGCCGGCACACGGCGATAGGTTTACCCCGCGCTTTCCACGTCCCGTATATGCCCGGCCACAAGCAGCACACAATGCTCGCACCCCTGGGACTGACTGTGTTATTTAAAGAAATATGGGCACTTGAGCTGCATACAGTTGAGCCTAGATTTACCAGGATCATTTCCAACCTTACTCATTTAGTGTGAGTTGCCCACGCTGATTTCACCAACACGGATATTGAAACCCACTTAGATTTGCTCAGGCATACCAATACTTACACTCATTTGGACTCCATCGCTTAAAGCGTGGAAGTCCAATAATAATTATTTTAGAAGTTTTCCACGATTTGGCGACTACAGCATGGCTACAAACTCCTATCGCAATAATTGAGCTTCCTGCCGCGAAATAACGTATTTAATTCCATAGAAATTTGAAGTCATCATTAAACCTGATGTCAGGTGGGTCAATAGGCGCCGTAGCCGTAATCACATGTCTACCGACCCTTACAACGCCGCGCCACAGCATCCGATAACAAGAGCAGCCTTTACCACTCTATAAATGGTGTCTCGATCGTTTTCTCCGAGTCAGCCTCTAATTTTAAGTCTTCGTCCGGATTATTCTCCGGGAGCAGTTCGGGCTTCAGTGACGTCCCTACGTGTGGTATCCATTCGGGAACCTCTTCCAGATGCTCGGCTTCAAACGAGGACGTCACATTTGTGACGTTGGCCTCGTGACCCTCGTCCACGAGCGTGAAGGTGGCCGGTACTATGATGGTCGTGGGGTACGTCCGCCTGATGACGAACACGTAGATGGCTGTGAGCACCAGCGTACCGACCAGGAGGGCCAGCAAGAGGACGTTCGAAAAATGAACCCAGGCATCCTTCCACTTCTCCTTGACGTCCAAGTCGAATACTAATATTTTTTTCGACGGACCGAAGAAGTTGCTGCTGGACATCATGCTAGATCGTTCGATGGTGTTGGCGAACCGTGTCTGCATAAAACGGAAAATGGAAGAGTTTGCTCCTACTGGCAAGCACTTCGCGCATGGTGTAGTGTGCTAGCGTCAGAACGAAAGCCATTGTTTTTCCAAAAAATAGCTACATCCTTGGCGAACCCTCATAGGGTGCTGTTCAAAATTTAAATGCTACATGTGCCTGTCATTATAATAGAACTCTTTATCATTCTGTGTGGGTACTTCGAGTGCCCACTGCGGTGACACAGTGGTTACGGGTGCTCGCATCCTGACATAAAGGATGTGTGTTATATACCAACCGCCGTGCTTTCCATGTCGATGCAGGCTAAATAATAGAGGCCCGTGTGCCTATATTTAAGAGCACGTTGAAAGGCACTCGGTTTTCCGAATTTCCGGAGCCCTCAACCAAGGCTTGCCTTTCTACCATATATCGTGGTACTAGAGCGGAAAAGTCCAGCACTTATCAAAGTAGAAATTTAGCAACTCTGCACTAAGCCCTGATCGCTCCAACTAGAGCGCTAGAGTGAGTCACACTCAATATGTGTACTATGCAGAAATGCTGAAATGCAAACTAGAAGACAAGCTCAGGGGAAGATGGCAGCTTGAATCAATGAGCAGATAGTTGAAAACGATGGGGAACAGGGAATGTCGCAAGAGCGAACGTTTCGACAAGCGGACTTGTCTTCGTAGAAGTGTTGGCTCCCGCGGCATTCCCTGTTCTCCATGATTTTTAACGATTTGTTTATAACTTTAGAGGAACGTTGTTTAAAATGAAGTGGAGAGCTCTACCGAGAGGTGTCAGTAAAATTCGGTGGAGCGGCGTACCGAAGTTTACTGACAATAAATATTTCCGCAGCTCTCAATGAATTCGCGCCTCAGTCATGAGCACTGAGGCCATCCGATTCTCATGGGAATGATGCGGCTCAGGGGCCCACGCTTTCTGAATCCGTGTATCGCATCAGAACACATGAAGTATTCAGCAAATGCATTAAACAACATTGCTAAGGGATTGGCGAAATTATCAGCGAAGCCCAACTTCGGGTTTGAAATACGAAGTGTGATACACTGCAGTATCAACTACGGTACTCTGATTCACCATCACTTGCCTTCATTAATATTTGTTGTCTTCAATTATATGAGGTGACTTAACTATATATAAATACGTTGCCTTATCCCTCTTGCTGACGTCGAGGACGTGTATTTCCAATGAACGGTGGCGGCAAATTTCGTGAGAGAACAGCCATGTATTTATGTCCACGTGCTTGTTAGAGAAGCCTGGATGGTAAAAATTAAAGTGAGTGTTCAGTATGGAATGCCTGATAGCATTGCCGTGGGTTTAGTAGGAATAACTCCACAAATTAATACTTTAGTGGATTCTTAACAAGAATGGCCGCTGTCTTCTTGCACCAGCAAGCCGTTTGCCTTTCAGATTCCTTTCTTCTATCTTCTTTAAAAAACAAATGCTCCTTAGTTTAACCATTGCGCAACTTCGAATCGAACAGATGGTCATTCAATTATGCCGAATTCAACGTACGCTGACATCACACAGCACACAGGCCTCAATATTTCGCCTCCATTGAAATGCAGCCGGCACGGCCGGGATTCGATCCCATGACCCTGGAATCACTAGCCGAGCACCTTAGCCGCTACATCACCCTGGCGGAGACATAACAAAAAGGGGTTGGTGAAGTTGACGCAAGGACATACCTCGGTTGTCTCAGTGGCCGCCGCCAGCGAGGCTGGCGGGGGTGTTGCCTGTCCACTACCAGGCTTGCTGGCCTGCTTGCTGGTGGACTGCTTTTGCGACATCGTTGACCAGAAAGACGGTTACAGAAACGTACCACCGGCTGTCTTCGCCTTTTCGTTTTCTTCTTGATAATGATGGTAGCAACAGCGCTTGACATTTACCCACTGAAAGGAAGAGCCAGACTGTGCAGCCAGATTGTGCCGCGGAATCGTTACTCTAGTTAGCCAAAATTTCTGCTGTTGTGTTAATCAAACATGAACACTATGATAATGAAATCCCGGCGAGTATCACTAGAAGCGCGAAAGCTACAGTGTCTACCAAAATTACCCAAGCAGCTGAAAAAAGGGCGTGTGTACTGACATAACTGCACCTCTAGTACTACTACTATTGCTAATGACTGGCAGTTTACGGGTCAAAACCATGATAAGATTATGGGGCGCATCCTAGGGCCCGGCTCTGGAAATTTTCACCACCCGGGGTTCCTCGACGTGCACTACACGGGCCTGTATCATTTTCGCCTCGGCCGAAAATGCTCATTGCTGCAGCCGGGATCGAAACCGTGTCTTTTGGGGTCAGTATTCAAGAACTAAAACTCCTAAACTGCCGCGTCAGACTGCTGACGCTGCTGCGACGACGACAAGGGCTACTACTACTACTACTACTACTACTACTACTACTACTACTACTACTACTACTACTACTACTGCTACTACTACTACTATACTACTACTACTACTACAAGAACAAGTGCTATTACTAAACACGTAACATTTATAACTGTAGTGCCACTGCACTACTGGGTAGGGCTGCCTGTGCTACAGTAATATTTAGCGGGAAACGCACGTGGTGAACAGCACAGGCGAATTATTCGCGTACTTCCAGATGATTGCCCGGCTTGCAGGGTCGGCACAAATTTTATTTGACGCTCGCACCTTTGACGAAAAGGTAGCTGTAGACAGATTCGCTGCAAAATATTCATTTCACCTTAGTGATAACACAAGGGTGCCGCCTTCAGCATCATTTTCGTTCAGTAATCTGAAAAAGAACTCTACCCTGGGAAGTAAGGAACGCAGGAAATACCCCCAACCTCATGGTCGGCTAAACAGGCTCCATGAGGCCCACTTTAGGCGGCCGCAGACAGGCACTTTCACCAAGCCCTACCAATTGAACTGCCTGTGTAAAGCGCTGCACCAGTCGTCCGGGTGCCCATGGTGCGAATACGAAAGGGCCGGAATGGCCCATGTACTTTGGTAGTGCCAACGTCACGAGGGAGAAAGCGGAAGGAGAACGACGACAGGAAGACCTTCCAAGGAGGGGTTCCTCGCTGAGAGATGGAAAGCCGTCCTCCTCAGCGTGGTTCCCGAAGACCAAGAGTGTGCTGTCCAGCGGGCCAGCGCCATCATCGGGGATCTCGGAGGATGTTCCTCGAGTGGTGGATCTCTGGCAGCCTAGCCCCTAGCACCCAGAGCAGTCGTCGGACAAACAAAATTTATCCAATCCAATCCTAAGAACTGCAGCATAAACCCTACCTTTTCTAAACACGACGAGAAAACAAAAGAGCGCGGACAACTTTACTCACGCGCTGCATCTCGTTGATGTTACTGTCCATACCCCACGTTTTTTATTAGTGCAACATCTGCGTCTCTTGGAAACCTATCTCTCACTTAGTCGCTCCCGTACTCTGCATAAGATTTGACGGACGCCGTGCCCTAAAACTTCAGCCTCGTGGTTCTACTAGACGCTGCAGGCATTTAATTGCAAGCAACGATCTCTAACAGGTAAGTGCACGTTTTTCTACGCGCGTACCTTTGAAAAGCATGTTTGCTTGGAGTGGACACAGTCTTACGAAAAAGGATAGGAGTTATTGAATGCTTTTGGTTAGAAAAGCCGTGTGGCCGAGAACGCGTGCATTATTTTTGCTACTTGAACGTTTGGGCATTTTATCAATGGGTACGCTAGAAGGTGTGAACGCCGGCGTTATGACCTTCCTTTGTATGATCATTGAGCAGGCCGCGAAGCCGGCGCTACGCGTGCTGGTGTGTCACGTCTCCATCAGAGTCCAATCAGGGCACGTTACAGGATACAAAATTTCGTGCCCTCGAACACCGATTGAAGCGAACTTTGTGCTGTTAGCAGTGTATTAGGAGAGTGATTGTGTTCCGCGCCCATTCAGCCTGTGTGCTGTAGTTCTGCTTATGGAGAGTACTCAGTCTTTGCAGCCCATCTCGGGATGATTGTGGTTCAGCCAAGGACGCTATTTTCTGCAGCCCATGTCGGGAGCACGGCTCAGCCTCCGTGAGAGCAAAGGGACTGAAAAAGATAGAAAAGGAGCGCCGTATAGGAGGGCTCTCGAACTTTCGACCATGCGAGATTCTTTAGCGTGCACTGACAACGCAAAGTTTACGGGCCTCTGGTATTTTCGCAACCATCGAAAATGCGACGGACGCGGCCGGGAACGAACCCGCGTTTCTTGGACGACAGCCTAGTGCCATAACGACTACACTACCGCGGTGGACCATACTGTAGGCAAGGTATTTCCCTACAGATGCGTAGCGGGGAAGATAATGCGTGCTTCCGCGTTCGCAAAGTGACCCTGCTATCAACGAGAAAGTACAACGCAAATTCCGTGCCGCTGTTGTACGGGAAGAGGCGTTCACTCGGATTTAACATCGTTTTGCAGCCATGTTGACTGCATCTCCCGCGAGACGTGTTCATAAAAAAACGCGAGGTCCATGCAGCGGCGGTATTAGCTATGATCGCCAAAGGCCACGTAGAATCGCGCATGTCGTATGACGAAGTGACTTCTTGCTTCCGTTTTCTCAACGTGGCAAGAAGCTCGCACCAGAGGTGAGCCTTTGGCAATGTCTTTCCGCCTTCTCCGAACGATCTCGAAAACCCATTACAAGCGCGCGCTTTCCTCTTGTGTCTCACTTTGTCCTGTTCTTTGTGAACATAAGGAGGAGCAGGAATAAACTTTATTCTTTAAGGCAGCAGATTTGCGAGACCTAGGCCTCTATGCCTAGATGACGGCATCGAGCCCTTGGTCCCTGGACTCGATCTAGCAAAGGCCTTTGACACTGTCCCGCACAAGGCAACACTACAAAATCTCCAAGAGCTGGATGTAGGATGTAAAACACACGCGTACATCAAAGACTTCTTGATGAATCGTACGGCAAAGATGGCAATTGGAGAAAGTGAATCGGGGGAGCTTAAACTAGGCAATAAGGGCACTCCACAGGGATCAGTCTTGTATAAGGACTTATTTTGTTTTAGGGGCGAAGCACCTTAGGGCCAAGGCTTCTCCGTCCGGCGTCCGTCACGATCTCGATGATGATGATGATGATTGTGGTTCGGTAAGGAAAGGACGCTAATTTCTGCAGCCCATGTAGGGAGCACGGCTAAGCGTCCGTGGGGGTAGGGGAGAGGGACTGAAAGAGATAGGAAGGAGAGAAAGGCCGTAGTGGAGGGCTCCGGAAATTTAGACCACCTGGGGTTCTTTAACGTGCACTGACAACGCACAGTACACGGGCCTCTGGCATTTTCGCCTCCATCGAAAATGCGACCGCCGCGGCCGGGATCGAACCCGCGTATATTGGGTGGCAGCCGAGTACCGTAACCACTACACCACCGCGGCGGACAATCTCTCGACCTCTGGCCCGCGTGTGTGTGGTGTGGAAAGCCCTCTCGCCCGCAAAAAGCGTCCGTTGGTCACGGCACAACACGGTGTAAATGGAAACACCGACACGATAGGGCGCTGCGCTTAAGATGGGCATATAAGCGCGTTCCGCAACACAAGTTCTCTTTCTGTCATGGATGGAAATGAACGTGAACGCGCTCTCGCCCGCGAAAGGCACCGCGTGTATATTGTACACACGTGTTGTGAATCCTTTACATGTGCGAGTGGGCAATGCCACGGGTGATTTACGATAACACCGAACAATCCCCAGTGCATTGCTCACTCGTCGTGATTCATTTCGCTGAGATGTGTGGATCTTTTTTTTTTGTATTCTCTTCGAATTGGCTTGAGAAAAATGCTCTGAAACTCCTTGTGTTAGCTCTCGCTTCATTGGAACGCAATGTAGGTCTTTCTTGCAGATAAATAGCCACTTAAGCGACAGCAGACGCAGTCAAATATAAGTGCCCTTAATCGGTTTAGTACTGTAAACTAAAAACGCTGTGGTCACCCTTCCTTGTGTGCGTTTACTAACTTACCGAGCATCTCCTCTCCAGGATGTGACCTTTGGTATTGTGGAAACCTAACCTACTGATACGAGAATTTTTTTTTGTCGCTTTAGAGTTCCTTTAGGTGAAGAGCATGTAACAGCGCTTGAAAAATCATTGTTGCTCCAACAAGCCGTTGAATGAACTGAGCGTCTATATCGCAAGTGCGTGACCCAGTTTCTTCGTGTTAACTTAGCCGGTTATCTGGCCATCTGCTTATATGCTGTGCTGTCCTCATCTTAAAACTGGGCATCATTTGCTCTATTGCATTCGGTATATTGCCAAGGCGCGCAAATAGTTTATTTGATGGGAAGCACAATTGAGAAGCTTAAAGCTGGAAAGTAATGATCGCTACAAAGATGTCACGGTCACGGTCTCTCCTATAGATAGCCTCAGAAGTCTGCAAACGTTACAGGTAATGGATTTTTCGGCTTACCAATTTCGTTAAATGGTTTCGAAGCGCCTAATTGTAATACATTCTGGTGCGCTTTGTTTCCTTTGTTTTGGGAGGTGGGGGTGGGAAAGGGTTGCGAACAATGATTTTAGGGTTCATTCTTACCTTTCAGTGTTCATAACACATAGTATGATGGCTTGTTGGTTCTGTTCCTGACATCTTTTTAAAAGCTACAATGCTTGTTAGCGCCTTCTATTTGTGGTAGGACATATTTTACGTGCATGAATTCTTACGAAATTGCCCATTTACCGGTGCTACATCGTTTTACCTGCCCCGCCATGGTGGTCTAGCAGCTCTGCTCCTGATCCGAAGGTAGCGTGATCGAATCCCGACCGCGGCGTGTGCATTTCGACAGCGGCGAAATCTTGAGGCCCGTGTACTGTGTGAGTGAGTGCACGTTAAAGAACCCCAAGTAATCGAAATTTCCGGAGACCTCCACTAAGGCGTCTATCAAATATCGTAGTTTTGGGACATTTTACACACAGAAATCAGTCATTACTTTTACGAAGGAATATTTTGGTTCAAGACCGCTACTATTGCGAAGTCAGTCAGGCTGTCGACATAGTTCATTTTTGAACACCATCCCATGAAGATGTCGACACCATCCCATGATGGTGTCGACATCTTGGTGCCATTGTTCCACGAAGTCAATGTAGTTCAGCGTAAATAAATCCAGGAGGGGTTCCATCAGTGCCTGAAGGCTAGGCAGCGACTTTTCTGAAAAAAAAAAAAACGGATGCCAAGAAGTAGCTGCCGGTTACGCGCTCACCCAAGCATTGCTCTCCGCGTAGGAAGGCCGCTTCCCAGGCAACGATTAGCGTGACCGAGGGGGATGGGAGGGTTCGACTTCATTCTCCCTGTAATTTTTTTATTTGTGCCTGTTAGATACATGTGTACACAAAGACGCATTGGGCACGAATTAAAGTAGGACGGACCCCCGAACAGAACACTGGCTACGCCCCTCCAGGGAACAGTGAAGTGGCCGCAAGAATGCCTGTACAGTTCACCTATTTATAATCTATATATTTAATAACAGCAGCTGAAGGTGCTTAGGAATTGAGCCCTCCTTTTTATGCTAGGTAGGGTAGGGTAGGGGATCAATAGTTCTTTTCGAAAAGTGAGGTCAGAAGAGCGTTACCCAGGGGTGTAAGAGGTGCCCGTCAGAACGAAAGCAAAAAAAAAGAAAACTCGCCCAGCGTTCAATCCTTCTAAAAAAAGGAGAAAGCTGCTTCATTCATGTTATAGAAAAAAAATCACCGCATATCCACTTACGTGAATCATGACGAGCGGCGAAGCACTTGGTATGGTACCGGTATGTCACCGTACGTCACCCGCGCGTTGCCACTGCGAATGTGAAATGAGTGACATAAAGTGTATGTATATACAAATGCATTTGTTTGGTTCCTCTTTAATGCTGTTGCATTTTAGTCCCCTTGCTATATAATTCGTATATCCTCTTGAGTTCTGTATGCACATACACACATATGTTTCGACTATACCAACGGTTTTGTATATACCGTGACAGCGAGAGTCGACGACAAAGCTAGGTGCTAAGGTGCTGCAGTGTTTCCCACAGAAAACATCAGTCACTGCTGACGGACGTGCTTTGCCATGGCCACGACGACGCCGTTAGACGCCGACAGCCCATGTGCATTAGCAGAAACTCGTGAGAATCGTTTCTGACCCACAACCCTACGTATACACCCTCTGGATGCACTGCCTCCGGGATCGGCCCGCACATGCACACACTATAGCAACGTTGCTGTGCCGTGACGGACGGACAACGCGGACGGACAAGGCTAGACCCTAAGGTGCTTCGCCCCTTAAAGGAACAGTTGGAGACTGCTAAACATGGTGACGAAGTGAATATCAACTCTCTGTGGCGTCGTAGCTGTCACCATGCCACGTGAGGGGGCATTGCTTTTCTTCGACGATCCCTCGTAGTGGGTGGTTACCATTTACTGTGGAGTGGGGAATCCAGAGTTTGCAGAGGCTTCATTTCTGGCTAGGTTGGCTTTGTCGCTGGAGGTCGCTGGCACTGCTGACAGCTTTGGTCAGCGACGGCTTTGAGACGCCCTGAGTCAGTGAGTGCTGCAAGGGTATAAAAAGGCGAGTGAACGTTGTTATGGAATTCAGAATCTAGTTTGTGTGCCGTCATTGCCAAGAGGAGTGAAAGATCGAGTGCACGATGGCATGGAAAGGCTGATTTGGGACGCTATCTTGACGGCGTGCTTTTGGTTACTCTTGCTCCTCCGCGGCTGTATTGCAAAAGTCATATTTCCTTGCCTGGGTAAACCAGCAGCCCGACTACCCTCTTCTGAAGCCGAACAAGGCTTATGCTAAACCAGGTGAATACGTTAGGAACGTGATGATGCCTATTGAAGTGTTGTGACACAAATCTAAGCCGCTTTTCTCCGGTCTTGAGTCCAAGCAGGGAAAATGGTGCTAGTCTGTTTTTGGAGTGGTGGCTTCGCGTGGCTGCTGGCAAGATTGAAAAGTCTTGTACGGCAGCCCTGATCAGAACAGAGACTGTGCCTAGTGTGCATTTGTAAACTAGACGTTCCTCGCACGTTACCTGAACATGACCTGTAATCTTTAACGGGGTTTGAGAGCAACGTAGCTGGATGGAATTGTGTCATGTATGTTCAGGAGCTCTAGTACATTGCCAGTCTTGATGGTGAACTGTCGGTGGCATTACCACTTTTGAAAGCATGCAGCATGCTCAGCTTGCGCTAGGAAGATCTTGTTATTTGGCTCTGCCACTTGGTATTACTGTGAAGATGTATTCGAGAAATCGACGCGACTCGCATGCTGCGACATTTTGTTACTTTGAGGTGAAGATGAGCGTTGTTGTGTTTTTACTACCACTGTTTGCCGTGCATTTGGTGTTAGTCCTTCGTAGACACACCAGCCATTGGCTGGTCACCATCAAGATGGCTACCTGACATGATCAAAGTAGAGGATTGTGCAAGTTGGTGTCATCGAAACAACTTAAGCTCTAGCGCAAGAAACATAGTACAAATAAGGAGGCTTCGATGTCTCTCCGAGCAATTAGATCAGCAGCGCCTTTTTGGTTCCCGCTAATGGATGGGCTTCATCGTCCAATGCGCACGTGTCTCTAGTCGTTAATATCGATACTAGTCCTATGTATAAGCTGTGTCAGGCTGTATTCGACACCCGTGATGAGCGCGGCCTCGCACCGCTCGCAACATTTTCCCGCGAGCGGAACCTTGGTTTAGGGTAATGCCGTGCGCATGCGCCGCATCCCTTTGAGATGTATGAAAAGTGGTTCATGGCCGATTTCATAGTCTATAACGCTGGCCTAACAAAATGTGACGTCATGGCCCCTCAGTTCTTTTTTTTCGTTCCTCCATGTTTGGATGTAAGGAGATATATACACTTCCTTTGCACTCAGCTGCAATATACTTGGTGCTATAGCATTAAGCAGCGCCTCGGCATGCGTTTCAGTCACAGTATGTTATTTTTGAAGAAACAGACTGAAGAACCTATGTCGGCCACAGTCATTTGTAATTGTAGCAACATGTGTGTAGAAAGCGATTGACACTGACTGCTATTGTCCTTGCGCGTTTCTCTTGTTCTAGGTGTTAAACTGACGTCACTTCGAGTCTATCTTGAGATCCAGACCACCATGGAGAAGAAGCAGTCTCCTTCGGAGTGCGTAGGAGCCGTCACAAGCCCTGAACCAACTTCGTCACGCACACACAGTTATGAGCACGTACACGCGCCTCGAGCTAGCGCTAGCGAGGATGCCAGATATGACAGTGATGCTGAACACCGGTCCCCAGAACACTGCGCCGACACGGAAATGAGAGCCTCTGAGCTTCGTGACGAACAAGTGGATGAATTCAATAGACCTGGTACGTGTCGCAGCGAAGCCGACGCTAGAGAAACCGAGCGTCGTTTCACGCTCAGGACAGAGGATAGATCGCGCGATCGTCGAGCAGCGGAATACGACGGTGAGGCGCGGATGCATCGAAGGATTCGCAGGGAAGAATGTCCGCATACGCGCTACAGATGCAGAAGCCAATCGTCAAGAGTCCTAAGTGGCAGGCTCCGCAATCGCAGCGAGAGCCCTCGGAGGCGTCGTCACTCACAGGAGCGCAGATCACCCGAATATTACGAGCACCGCATGCGTAGCCGCCAACAAACATCGCCTGGTTACTTGCTGCGAAGACGGTACTCATCTTTGTCGTTCAGTATTACCAGGGGTCAGTCGCACCCAAGTGCTTTGTATCGAAGAACGCACTGGCAGCCACCCCGTCGAGCACATTACAGAACTAGGTCGGTGCAAGGGGAACGCCGTAACATGCATGTCCGCGGTGTACCGCCAATCGAACGTAGAGCTGCCGAAAGCAATGGGCGGTATGCCAGCGGCGTTTACAGATATCAAGAGTCACAAAGAACTTCGAATCTGCCTTCGCCAATGGTTCCAGTAAACTCGCAGACGGAACGCATCATACCCGAGGTTCCTCTAGCGGGATATCACCTTGAAGACCCTCGCAGGGATGACTACGCTCCGAGGTTTCATCGCAGGACACTTCGGCAAGAAGACAAGCTGGTAGACCATCGAGCGTCTACACCCGATGAACATTACAAGGGGCAGGCCCTTAATGGAAGCAGCAACACATCTATGAGAAATCCATTGCAGATTCACGGTAGTTTGCCCCCACCTCCGGTGACTGGGGCGCAGGGAGGTCTTCACGAAGCAGCGCACCAGGCGGCTAACCACACCTGTTTTCGGCAACGTCATGATGTGCATCCTTTCCAGAGCCCGAATGGGGAGTTCCGCAACTTTTGTCCGGGATGCCCAAGACCCGTACAGCCTCCTACAAACTTTTTCCCCGGACTCCCGAATGTGGAAGAACGTTATTATTCAATGACACTGGAAAACCCGCTGCCTTCGAGTGAAGATTCAAAGGATGGTAAGCCAGCTTTAATGGGTCTTTACGGTGGAGGCAGCCACTCGGTTCCTCACTTCCAGTCAATGACCTGGAGAGGTTCTTCGAGGATGTGTGAACCGCCTCAAGATGGAGAAGAAGCGTGGTTACAATACCATCGAATACTGTCTAACCGGATCAACGGAGGAATGCTCCGCACACTTAGGGCACTAAACAACGAAGTTGACGCATTGCGAGCTGACATGAGAGAAACGAGAAGCAGAATAGCGAAATTTGTTGACTCCGAACGGAAGGAGCAAGAGAAATCGTTGGCTTTCATCGCAGATGTCAAAGCATGGATGGCCAAAAATATTTAGCTTCATTTTGTCATCATTTGTTCTCGTGCGATGGCGAAGAAATAAAGGCTGACCAAAGGTTATTCGGCCCTGATTGGGGAACATACGGCCCCTGCAATATAAATTGGCGTGTTTATTACTCGACACAGGCTTGCGTTTTTTTTTTTCTTCCAAGAAACAAAAATGTGCTTTCGCTTCTGAAATATGCGCTGGGGGAAATAAATTCTGGTGCCTGTAGCCGTCGAAGATGTCTTAATATTTCCTCGCGTCGACGATAAACGGCTTGCATGGTGCTGTATCGCACAACATACGCAGAGGGTGTGCGGAGTGTTAACAGCAGAAATTAGCGTCCTTTGTTCAACCGCACCATAGTCATCTTCATCTAAAAAAGAAGTATTTATTGTATATTTCCAAGAATGTGCAACTATCAAGAAATGTTGAAATCGATGTCGTTTCACGGACACGCCAGTAGAGAGGCTTGCCGGTGAATTGGAACTGCCGTCACGTGAAACACCACGTGGTTACTCAGTCGGTAAGCAAGCGCTGCCCGAGAAGATGGGAATCGTAGCCGTGTTCATTTCAGATCGTTCTTGCTCAAGGCCACAACATTCGTCGATGGGCGGCTACGGTGGTGCCTGAAGACATGCTCAAGAATAGGACTGTTGTTCGGCAGTGTTCACAAGTTAGTCTCTTCTTTTTTGCATTCTCGTTTTAAGGGTATGAACGCAAAGCGCCGAAGTTCGGTTATTCGTAGGTGGCATAAGATTAACAAGGACAAACTTTGATGTGCAGGACATAGACGGAACTGACGTTTTCCAACTAGGATTACGAGACGATGACAGCTTTTAACTTCGGCTCGTCTCGCTGAAACAGTGCTCTACATGTCAAATGTCACAGAACAGCACTCCTGCTTCACGCAGCTGTATTATGAAAGGACTATAGCCTGAACAAACATGCATATACCCCGTTTCAACGGTGCTGCGCAATTGAAGAAGCCGTCTGTGCAAGCCGATGTTTACGCCCCTTGGCTCAGCTGTGCGGGCGAGACAGGGCTAGGGAGCACAACAGCTACGCCGTGGCGCCGAAGTGATAGCTTCATGGCCCAACATTCATGTGGAAAGTCGCATACGAGCGCAGGGGTCTGTTGCATCGGAAACAGGTGAAGGCTGGGGCGTTTAAGCGCCTTTCGTAACCAGCATTCATGGGCGTGTTCATGAGCCATTGCAACCAGGTAGTGAACAGGTGAATTGCCCGTAAACAAACATGCTTCGTTAGTTTGTGCACTACACACCCAAACCTGAACGCATACATTGGTACACTTATATGTTTCTTCTGAATTGTCTATAAAATTGAATCGGGCTTTCCTGCTTCGTTAAATGACGTTTTTCTTCAAACGTTATAAAAAATTCCTGTTTAGTATGCTAAGGCGCGCATTTAAGCAGCGACTCATATTCCAAGCGTGGAAAGTCCAGGAAGTTGCAATCTTCCTAATCCCCAAGATATCTTTAATTTTATATTTATTTCAGGGAGGGATATACCCGGAAATAACACGTGTATTACGTTTTTCGCTAATGTTGTTGCCAGTTCGTCTTCGTGCATCTTGTGTTAACATGGCTTTCTCTGTTTTTGAAATCATGAGAGCAACATTATGGCTGCTCGGCGAGCAAGGTTCGCCAGAGAAAGAATGACTTAGTCTACAAAACATTCTTGTGAGGCTGTTCAGTCACCAGCAAGAATTTCAATCTTGAGCTTGGAAAGTCCACGACGACGCATTTTCAGAAGTAATCTGGAAAGGTATCAGCAGCGGGCTGCGATTATGGGGCATATTAGCCTTGTGTACGTCGGTATCATCGTCGTGTACTATATCCATACGTTAAGTTTTCTTCCGTCTGCTTGCAGGAGCCTATGCAATGACACCATTTAGCTCAATAGAGTCTCGAGCACAGGACAGCACGTACGGAAGTGCTAGACGAAAATTCTGTAAGGTTGGGCTGAGCACGGCCAAGAGCAAATGTCACGATAGAAATGGAGCTGAAGTGTGTCGCACTATGTCAAGGACGCATTTTTTACGCTTGTGAGCTTCGTTGTATTCTAAGCTACCAGAGATAACGGTTGGAAACTACCAGGAAACAGGAGAGATAACGTTGGGAAAGGTTCACAAACGACTTTTTTTCGAATAAAGCTTCGGTGTACTCCACACATCTCCCTAGTGGGGATCAGTGGTGGTTGGTTGGCTAGTTGGTCCTTGAATACCTTGGCGCAACCCACTCTGGGGGATCGCAACGAACGGAAAAAGACATTTGTGTGGAAGAGGACTATTAATAAAAAATAGAAAAAATTGTAATACAAATTTGATAATCAAATTTAGGTGAAAATAAGTTTCCTACGAACGCTGAAGGTATATAATTATAAAAAAGAGAAGCGAACGCTATGGAGATTGGTTGTCACGTGCTTGCTCCCTAGCAATGTTACTTTACGGTGTGGCAGACCTTTCTTCTTGTTCCAGCGCACAACCACTTAGGACAAGTACTGTGCAACGGTGGCCTTGAATGACAGTGGACATGAACTAGTAGTGGGTATGGCCTGCTTAAAGGAGGGAGTAGGAAGTTCGATCAATTGCGTAAATTATACGTGCTTCGTTCTTTTTTCTCTAATCACCTCAACAATTTCAAATTTATTTAGCTTATTTTAACTTGACCAACATTATTGAGCGTTTGCTGGGTCTTTCATTCTTCTTATTACCTGGCGCTCGGCCAATCGCCCGGGTGGCTGCATCCTTCATTTGCCGGGCGACCTCGTCAACCCCGTAACCACGCAGGCTGTACCGTATCCATCGTCTCTCGTCCAGCGTCTTCGGATCTTCATGCAAAACTTCGCGCCCACCGCCAACTTCTGTCCGCGCGACCAAGCAGGACGCTTTTCTGCTGTGAAGCCTGCAGACATCCTCAGGCGTTTTTGTTCGTGTTGACAGGCCTCGCCATGCTTTTAAGCCTCGCTTTGACGGTCCCTTCCCAGTCGTGAAAGGTTCGGAACATCACTTTACAATCCTGGGCAATGGGCGTGAAGACAATCACAATCGAACGTATCAAGCTGGCAACCAGGATCAACAGCTCCATTCGACCACCTCTTCAAGTGCCCATGGCCCCTTCTCCGCAATGGGGGGCACCCCGTGTTTTGTTACTCAGTGTTTTGTGGAACGAGAACTTTATATCATTTATATCTGTTGCATTATCATGTGCGATAAAAAGACACCATCAATCTCCTGCCAATTCAGGAATAATTAAATAGCGACAGCAGGCTCGTGGCAAGCACTTATCCTGACCGATAGGATGATATGCGAGAAATTCGGGGAAAAATGTAAGTGGTAACGCCTCATTGCTGAAGATACGGCATTCGTACATACGCTGAACCCATTTGAAGAAAAACGTGATTATTTCCAAGATTATGAATTTCGTCTTGACTGCTGTCCAAGGGTTTTTCTCAAAATGTTCTTTATATTCGCATGGACACCAACAGCACAGAAATATGCATCATGAAGGAAGCCGGAACAAAACAGTGAATTATAGAATCTTCTTTACTTCATGTTCGAGTTCATGGCCATCTGATGCAGAATAAGCATAAGATGCTGACCGTCGGCTTACGGACTGCCTGGCGCTCCATTTCCTTTAAGTGCTTACGAATTTGCGGTTGACAATTCAGATTGCGGTGGGCAGTTTCTGGAAGAGGAAAAAAAATGAAGGTGCTCAGCGAGGCTCCACTTGAGCCACTTTTGAATAAGGAAGGGTTTCTGGAAGCCTGAGAGGATCGTAATTAGAAGCCTCCTGTTTAAATATTTATGGCATATAAAACTAATGTAGCGGTCTACAACACACGTATTCTCGCGTTTAATTTGGTTGCCGAATTGGCAGCGTGGTGACCCTGAAGGCAATGATGTTTAAACCGGTGGTCTTGATGGGACATTACAGCGAAAAACGAGTTTGATCGTGTTAGCAAACTACCTTTTCACAATGCGAAACTCTGCAGTCTCAAGCGGAGAAAAAGGAAACGCTCGGTAAGTCAGAAAATGCGTGAAACGATAAGACAAGTGGCGATGCCGTAGCTACATTCCCGTACTAATTCGCGTGACTTCATACATCTGAGACGGCATATACTAAGTCGCATTGCGTAAGTATTTGTGGGTAAAAGAGACACACGTTGCTTTCTGAGGAAGCAAGAGTGTCAATGGCGTCTTCTAGACAATTTGACTTGGCTGACGTGCTCGTGGCGTCGTCTCGCGAAAATCAAGGGCGAGTTTTTCACGTAGGCTTTCTCTTCTGATATCGAACATGATTTTTCGAAATGGGCGATAGCATAGTTCTCAAAAATTATCAGTCTAAACCACCTTCGCGTACGACGTCAGTATTCCTTTAAAGAGCTCGTGCAGCACTGCATTCGTTGTGGACCGTTTTCAAAGTGAACCAAATAATCCAATAAACACAAAGCACAAGCAAGAGGCAATGCCCACGACCTGGACTAGAGATATATAGTACCAGTGAAAACAGGTGGCACGTTGGCGCACAGCACACCCCTGAGCCATCAAAGCTGGGTGTTTTATACCCTCGCAAGGGGAATGGTGTCAAGTGGAATTGCAGTGCGTGTTTCTTTTTGTATAAGGTTTCTGATTGCTTTTGTAGACCCCCTTCCCCCCCCCCCCCCCCCCCAAAAAAAAGGCGCACAAGGACGGCCGCATAGCACCGTGTGTCTGTGGCACAGTGGTTATGGTACTGGTCTGGTAAGCCGAAAGACGCACGTAAAATGCGCACGTAAATTCGGTTAAAATTTCCGAAGCCCTCCACTGCCGTATGCGTTGTAATCATATCCCTGTTTTGGCACGTGAAAACCCATCAAATATTATTATTAACGCGTGTGATCACGTGCTGTTCTGGTGCCGACGTTTGTTTGCGGTACAAAATGTAATGGAACACATGGGGCCAGGCGGCAATAGCTAGGACTTTCGGATTCTGTGCACCTTGTGAATGTACGCGATAACTTCCGGGGTTTCACGATATGATCATGAAACACCGCTGTGCAGATCCCTGAAAATTTTGACAAGCCGGGGTTCCTTAACGTGCATTAACGTCACACAGTACACTGGCTTCTGGAACACCGCTTCCGTCTAAATCCAGGCGCCGCGACCAGGGTTCGATCCCGTGATTAGCAGCCAAGTGTCATGGCTAGTAGACTAGCGCGGCGGGACGTGAGCGTATAGAGGTAATGGCTCGGGAACATTTTTGCGTTCCGCTATCAAAAGTGCTATTTTGCCATCCTCCAAGCTTTTATTTTATACCTTTTTCAATAGCCCAATATTGGGATCACCTCACTTTAGACTCCAGCGTTTCACGAGAACTACAGAGCCCGGATTGCCGCAGTTCGATCTTTTATTGTGATTTGATTGATTGATTTGTGGGGTTTAACGTCCCAAAACCAGTTCTGATTATGAGAGACGCCGTAGTGGAGGTCTCCGGAAATTTCGACCACCTGGGGTTCTTTAACGTGCACTGACATCGCACAGCACACGGGCCTCGACATTTCGCCTCCATCGAAATGCAGCCGCCGCGGATCTTTTATTGTGACCCACCGGTGAAGATATCTGGTGATAATAAATATTAACAGCACGTCTGACAAATTTCGTGGCAGAGCATAGTTGTGGCAGCCGTTCTGGCACGTCCCGTTGATGTTTTGGCACGTGGAAGACAGAATTAGGTGAATACTGCGGCATCGATGATTCGGATATGATGATGATGATGATGATGATGATGATGATGATGATGATTGTGGTTCGGTTAGGAAAGGACGCTAATTTCTGCAGCCCATGTAGGGAGCACGGCTAAGCGTCCGTGGGGGTGGGGGAAAGGGAGTGAAAGAGATAGAGAGGAGAGAAAGGCTGTAGTGGAGGGCTCCGGAAATTTAGACCGCCTGGGGTTCTTTAACGTGCACTGACAACGCACAGTACAATTCGGATATGAGCTACCAATAGCTTAAATCCTATACATGGTTGTCCTCTCATTTCGCCCTCCTCAAAAGGCGGCCGCGGTAGCATGAAGGAATGGCAGTGCGCATTCTTTACAGCACAGTGTGGAACGACCGAAATGGCCCTGGGAATAGAATTTAATTGGTTGTATATGATTTTTTATGTAAATCTAATTATTGGAGCAGATATGAAAGGACATTTCTAATAAACATGTAACGGCTTTGTCTTTGTTGGAGGGATGCCTCTATGCAGGCACATAAAGGCCCTTGAATATGAAAAATACAGGTGAATGTATAGATGCGGCAGATAAATGTCATTGGCTAGACAGCTATCAGTGCGCTTGTGTAAGGGACAAATGCAGCTCTTCGTAGCTTCTGTTCCTTCTAACCGAAAAGGGGAGGGTGTAAGCCTGTGAGGCTCTAATCAGTTTTGATACTGATCAGACCGGCGACTGCGTTCGATAACAGCATCAAATTGTGCCTTTACTCGCGTACCATACAGAAAGCGAGCGCGAAGCTTTTAGCAAGAGGAGGCATAAGGTGCGAGGCTGCTTGCTTGTGACATCTGCAAGCCTTTAAGTGGAAATAAAGACGAGCTCGCTAACCCACGTCGCCCGTTCAAAGCGTGCAGTTTGCAGACCGCAAACAAGTGTCTACCGTAAGCGCTTTAGAAAGGAGAGAAATTATAAGCCAGTCGGACAGCAGCGGAAGCTGCACTAAGTTTGTGTCAGTGATTCGCCCGTGTTTGCCCTGTGTTTATGTTGTGTTTATCGTCGGTGTTCTCGAAATAATTTCTTTTAAGCCGCTCTCATTATGACACTGCTACCCTTAATGTCTAACTTTAATTTCATTGTGATAGCAATCATATGGGCAGTCTCGACGGGTTTTTGCCGTCGCTGTCGCCGTTTTATGATACTACTCTGGCTTATTTAAACACTCTTAGCCTGAATACTTCTTAACAAGTTTTGTTCACTTAGCATGTTCTCAACCTGTTTGCAACTGCCGTTTTCTTAGCGTGAGCAAGAAAGACATGAGCAGGCGCCGACAGCCCGTGCCCATGAAGTTCTCCGCCCCTAAAGGTTTTACATGAACCTTCGAACATCTACCAGAAAAATGGAGGACGGCTCCTCTCACGGCTTAGCCTAAGACCGCAGCAAATACGCAACCTCGCGTAGCTTTGAAACGCATGCTTCGTAATAGCTCAAAGAACAAATGAAGGAAGCACTACTACGCACAAACTGCAAGGGCAGATTGCCATGTTGACTTACTCGAGAGTTTTGTTCAGTTGAACCCTATGACGAGGATGAACTCCTTGAGATTGAACTACGATGCCAAAGCTGCGAAACAAATGTATTGAAGTTGTTAAAGAGAATGGTATTTAAATAAGGCTTCTAGAAAATTATGAAGTAAACATCTTCACCCCATTTTGACGCTTCCATGTAAAGCTCAAGGTGTACACTCAATAAAAGCATCTTTCATGTGAAGATTCCTGTTTGTAGGTACGGAGTTGTTCACCAGAGCTACCTCATACATTCATGCTAAATATTACTTCCAGCGTAGACATATTGAACCGTGCCTTACTTCTGAGTTCGGTAAGCGTATTGAGACTGGCAACATAGAAGTCAAGTATTATAAGAAATACGATAGGCACGTGCAAAAGCACACAGCTGAGCTACTGACACATTGTGGTAGAAATGGCGCCGTATGTGGTTTAGTTGAGCAATATTCGCAAAAATATATACTCACATTTTCGCCAACGCATGGACCGTGCTTCTAGTGTTGTTAGAATTAGGATCATGTCGTACAACAGCGGCACTTGGTTCTTGAGTGCAAAAAGTCCCGCTGGTAGCCAAGTCTATAAAGAAGAAAACCGAGCTAATCTTTGGAGTAGATGATTCATTCCTGCATTGCAGCATGGTAGTCCAAACAAAATGGGCATAAACACGTAAGAATGCTTTCATGTGGAAATTCGAACACACACGTGAGCCTGACGGCTTCAAAGCCTCATGGACAGCGACACACACAGCTTGCATACCATTAGTCAGGCGTATACCTGAAGGGCCATTGTCTACGAAGGACAGCGTGCTTGACAGCGCGCGGGTTTGACTGTGTGGACGCCTAAAAAAGTGTTTTTGAATGCTATGAAATTTATTTGTTTGCTGGAGACCCCACGAGATATTTACGTCAGTCGGAGCATTCTCCTAATTGGAACATCAAGTGGTAACGTCACAAATTACGTAATTGTGACAGCACAACGTAACCTAACGCTGTGACGCTAGAATCACGCAGTTTCACAACGTCGCCACTCAGTGCCATGAGTTTTGGCAGGTATTGCGCCACACGGGAAAGGTAATCCTTCTAAATAAAAGAAAAAGCAACTGTAGAGGTCTTCGATATTCTTATAATGCGTGCTTTGGCGCTAGCCTGTTAGGCTTTCGGCTAAGGCGAAATGTAGGAACTACTTGAACGATAAAAGGCATCTCTGTTTACCGATGAATTCAATCACATGCGGCTGGTAACCGCAGATCCCTTTTTCCTACTTTGATGTTCAACACCCGTATGAGCCACACGTGACTCTTCTTTTTCTATTTTTTCTTAGGCTATGTCAAAACATGTGGTCTACCTGTACCACAACGGCATCTGTCTTTTCAAGAACACGGACAGACTACACTGTGCACTGACTGCTAACATGTGAGTTTATTTTTCTAAGACCAAATCTGAAGGCCTCCCAGTTGAAGAGGACAATGACGAAAAAAGGGAGAAATAAGGTGCATGCATTTAAAACCTTCTGTGGCTGCGGAATACTAGATAATGAATATTTTTAAAAGTTCATGTGATGGATGGTGAACTTACGCAGGAAAGCCCTATAAAATGACTCGCTAAAGCTGCACAAGTTTCCCCGGCGCAATTACCATGGTACCTGCGCGCAATGCGCGTCTGGTCAATCATCTTGTAAGGAAAGCCGCAAATTTTTTACTCCACGAAGCCAAGATAGGCAAGAGGACTGGCGCTGCTCTGTCGTCTGTCTTGCTTTCGTGGTGTAAAAAATTGGCGCCTACCCTTACAAAGTGTTTGACGAACTATCCCCTCTGGAAGTACGTCCGTTCAAACATTTCGTGGTGCACCCACATTCGGCACAGTATAATGTCAGCTAGCTTCCTGTTTTTCTTTGGAGGACTATTTTTGGGCTTTCGTGGATGGTCGTTAATGCAAAGACCGTTCTGTTCCTCACAGAGATGCTCGCAAGAAGATGTCGCATAGATAACTTCTGTCTCGCGCAGGACGAAACGGCCTAGTTGCACCGTTTTTTTTTTTCAAATCTGGGCCTCAGGGCGACAGGCACTCAGTCTCCTGTGGACCTAAGTCTATGGCTGCCATGTAAACAAACTCTGACATTGGCACGTGGAGCAGTCTTCCTGATTCTTCGGGCGTACAGTGTAACCGTACATTTGCCATTACTTTTGCCCCGTCATCATCTGCACTTGCTGTCGTCCTAAAAGGACGGAATGCTGAGGGAATTGGTAAGGGTTCATTAAGCAACAGTTATTTATGCGTTCCCGCTATCTTCTATTCTTCCGTCTCTCTTGTATGCATTGTCTGCATGGTCATCTTGATAAGCTGCTTTAGGGTCAATTATGCCGACACCGACACGAACCGTTCGGCGGCACCAGCATTCATCAGCCTGATAAGCTGAGTGCTGAAGTCTAAATCGGTTTGTTGCGGACTTAGCCTGATGAGATCTTTCTTCATAACAGAATGTAGAATATGGCGCCTTTTACGAGCGTGGGATGACGGGATGTTTATAGCAGGTCGTTCTTTGATTTAGGAATGCACTTCCAGTGGGAATAGCGCTGATCAGATTGTAAAGACTACCTCGGCGTGCTCTCTTACAACTTGCTGTGCACCTGAATCCATTCGGTAGCCACGGGGCCGTGAGGACATACGTAAACGGCAGGATCTCACGGTGCATTTGGTTCACATATCCATGCATTGTGTAATGAGTTGAAATTTTTCTGGTGTATGTTCTTCGACTGCTTTATTTCTTGCTATAATGAGCGATTACCATAGCGGAATTTATGTTTGAGGCCTTTAGTTGTGGTTCTGAGAAATTTAAAAGAAGCCTTAGTGGTAACATAGTAGGAAACACTGTATTTTTTAAAGTATTTTCCTTGTAGCTCGAAAGAGAAAAGTAATCAGGCTGATTTTTCGCCAGCAACGAATTTATTTTTACTCAGCGGTGCTCTTAAGACTTGCGCGGTGCATTGATGAGGAATGTGCCAAAAGACAACATGTTGCAATGATCACTGTTCAGTACCCAGTCGCAAGAAAGAAATTCCTTTATGCCAAAGAAAAATAGCAGGTTGGCGTTACTGACGCTATTACATCATGATATTGTAGTGGGTAAGGTATTGTAGTGGGTAGTTGGCTAAATTTAAATCTTCGCCGCCTGAAAATCCGTCCCTGCCCTTGGCATTTATTCGATCGTCGTCTTCTCTGTCATCTTAGCTTGGCTTGAAGAGATCCCGCTTTCGTTTTTCGTTAGAAACACATATGTGGCAACAAAGACTTCTGCATAATGATGTTCTTCTCATTTTCTATACAGCAAGCGTCTCGGAGAATAGTAAAACGTCATTCCATCCGAGTGATGGAAGAAAACACCAACCAGAATAATAGAAAATGAGTAATCTTCAAACTTCCTTGGCTACTATTTCTGTGGTAGTAAGACCTGCTTCTCCTACAGCAGCTACCAGCAGAAACAGCTCATGTGATTGTGTGGTTGGAACTGCCCCTATCTTTTATATTTTCATGCGCACTTTATATTTGGTTGATATGTGCATCGTACATTTTTCGCATTATTCCACGCAAGTTTTGCGGAAACGTACGCAATTATTACAGTGGCCATAGAAAAGGCCCTACAGGGAGGGACCTAGTAGACTCCATGTGAAAAATAAATATTATTAGGCATCGCCTATTGGGCAGGTTCCCAGAGGCCGATTTGCCCAATGGTGAGCATCGCTATATGCGTACTTTATTCATAGCTACGCGAAATTTAACAGGAAGCTTTTTCTCCACTCAGATTTCTGCGATGAACTACGTCGAATGAACTTTTTTAGGTGTAGCCAACATGTGCAGACATGAAAATATATTGAAGGGGACGCACGTGAGACTGCATGAGGCATCCCGTCACCACGGCTTCCATGGTCAACCCACAAGCTGTCACTGCAAAGTAACAAAAAAAGAAAAGTTTTACAATGAGATAATATAGACAGTGAGTATGCACTATGATGCGTGTAAAGCTTTCTTGACATTATTTGCTCCATAGTCCTCCGTGTATTGCAGTATGATGTCGCTATTACTTCTGCTCTGTATTTGGTAAATGTTAATAGTAGTTTATCGTTTTGTTTTAGTTGCGAGCAGATTTTAGTTCAGCGGAAATGTTGCATGAGTAAGCGGGGCAAATAGACGAAAGTAGGGTTTAGTAAAGCCCTACTTCAAACAAAGCGGTAACGAATAGTCACATAGTAAGATGTCAATCTGAAAAAAAAAAAAATTAAGCCAGCGGTAAGGTGGCATCGTTTAGACCTTGGCAACTGGTTTGTTACCCTCTCATCACAACGTCTGTGTGAAGCTGTGTATTGAAGAGCACAAAGCGGAGTATACACAAGCACTCAAAACACTCGCTTTAAATATGTTTTCTCTACTTTCTTCCATGTGATGTGTGCTGTTTTACGCATATATTGTGATGATTAGCAAGTTCGGAGAATATCCACATTGCATGGTTCAAGGCGTACTTGTTAGATGAGTTTTGGCGTAGTATTACATATACCGCCATTTACTCAATGCCCTCATCGTTAAATACTAAACCCGTTTAACTTGCACCTACTAATCGTACTTTGTCACCTGCCTGCTGTCTAAGTTTCTCTTATTTCACTCTGATCGACTTTAGAGGAGAGTGAAATGGAAGAAAAGAGAATAGGAATCATGAAATGCGCACCTGAAGCAGACCGTAATACTCAGATGATATAACATGTATGAACGGCTCATATCACGACAGAAATTCAAGTGGCAAGATATGCGCTGTAAAATACATGCGGTCTCACGGCAGCAATAATTTTGGTGGTACGGTTACACCAGAAGAGGCCTTCAATATTGAAGTGAGCCGAACCTGGTGAATCTACAGAATATGGGTTTAAAATTTCAAAGACTATGATGAAAACGCCTTAAAAGAGGAGAAAAACAGGACGTAAGATATGACACTGACGAAGCAGCCCAGCTGGTATTGTAGTTACCTGTAGTGCATGGTGAACTCCCGATAATTTTGTATAGCATCATAAAAATACTTTCAAAATGAAGGAATGTCCCCTTGAAGCAAGCACTAAAGACGTCTTGGCGCATCTTGCTATATGTAAGCAGAAATAGGAAGTCTTGAGGCTCGTCCCGAAAGCATAATTTTGATTTATCGCTTTGAGATAGTTGATAAAGCTTGTTATACTTTCTGGCATTGTAACGCGACTTATAAATGCGTGAAAATCCGAAACTATGCATAAAGCAAATATCGCAGCTATCACATACCTCGCAGTTATATCAATGTGATTGCGGCCTCTACAATAAAGAAAACGGATTTGGTATTGACAGATACTATAGTTATGAAATTTACAAATATATTAAAGATGTTGCACTAGGAACTCATTGTCGCGTCTACAAAGAGCATGCAGTGAAAGTACATATTCGCCGAGATGCAATATAATGTGCTTTTTTATGCCATGATGACCTTTTATCGTTGCTGTTTTTTAAAGCGCTACTCTGGTTAAATAGGCTTTGTCAAAGGCATTGCACTGCATAATTTGAAAAGTTTGATTCACAAAATTTTTCTTGTTTTTGTGGAACTTATATTCATAATATCAAATGCGAGAAAACACCCAAGATTAGCAGTAGCTTGGTGAGAACTTCCGCGGCTGCCTTACAAATCTATGCGCACTCTTTAAACATGGAGTTTCCTCTCCTTATATAATGCAGTACGTACGTGAACCGCAAGTTAATTCTTGTGTTTTCTTAATAGAAAAAAAAGGGGCTGTATTGTAGAAACCGGTATTGTTATGAGAAAACGAGCGGTTGTCGATGAAGTTTGTATTTGCGGTAGGATCATGCTATCAATACGATCCTGGAAAGAATGAGTGCGTACTGTGCAAAAAGAATACTGCACAACCTCCTTATGGTGAAGATCAATGTGCAACAGTAGCAGCAGCACAACACCCACAAAAAGGTTAGTTTCGCCGCAAGGGCGAAGCAATGAATGCGATAGAAACAAACTGTAATGCTATACGAAGTGAGGCTCGCAGCAGCAGGAGCAGTATTAATTGTAGCAAACATGCACTTGCTAAGTGAGTGCCTCCCGTGGGAAGCGCGTGCTTGTACGAAGGGCTTTATACGTTGTGTGTCACAAAGCAACACATACAAAGCAAATGAACAAACAGAAGATGAGCGCGAACTATTAAATGAAGTACGCACGAAACGAACGCACAGATATACACCGAACGAGCGCGAATAAGCTGTCAGAATGGATACTCTCAGTCTGAACAGCGCTCCTGTTGCAAAGGCGGCTGCCCGTTGCACTCCTCGCACCATCTCGCTGGTATTGAAGGAACGCTATAAGCGCCTGCCGTCTGTGAGTCCTGCCAGCGGTAAAGGGTGTGTATATAAGGCCCGCCGTTAGCTCCGTCAAGTGTCTGCTCTTTGTGGCGTTGTGGTTAGCGCCACGCGCTGCGGAGTGAGAGGTTCCTGGTTCGATTCCGCGCGTCGGAAGCATTTATTTGACTTATTTTTCTTTGGCACTTTTATATATACATACATCCTTATACATATACGGTTCATGACGGCGGCGACGGGGACGGCCAAAACCAGCCGAGACTTTCCATATAATTCCTATCGCAATAATTAGCAATTCCTTCTTATGATATCGCACCTTTGTGTTGTGCACGCGCAAATACATATGTTATTCAACTGTGCAACAAAAGCATTTTGGAATAATTTCAGGGAAAGTATTGCAGTACGTAAAGAATGTCATGTAATTTCAGCCTCAACTTCGGCGTGTTTGGGATATTTCTTGTTGCTGCGCACCTCTTCAGCAATTGAAATATGATATCCCAATGTGCTTGTAGCGCCAATAGCGGCATCTTTGTTACTAATTTACGTATTACACTTTGCTACCGCTAGATCTTAAACTAGAATGTTCAGCAAGAATAAACAATGCATGTGCTTCTGCATGTTCAAACACGCTTAGAAAGAGTTTCTACTCACTTGGTGAAGTACAGTACAATATTTTCTGGCGGTACGGTTTCATTACGTTTGAGTTCAATCAGATTTTGAAGAGTCCCTGTTGCGTTCAACGCTCCAGAGAAACCGCGGTAGTAGACAGCGATACTGTCATCCTGCGGAAGAAATTGTTTTTTCAGGCCCTATGTTTGTGAAAATTTATATGAAGAAAAATGGAGTGCGCTAACGGCGGATAATCCGGCCACACGGCGCTCTGAGTTATGCATACGGAATATTTTTCCAAGCAGAACTTGTCATTTTGGTTGCAAATACTCAACGGAACGCTGGCGGAAGCCCAGTTGTATTCACTTATAACTTTGGTGATCGGTAGGCCACATGGGCTGATCGGCTTCGGTGGTTTTCCGTGTAAAGCTGCTACCAGAGGGTAAAGTTCGTCGTAAAAGGACGGAAAGTACGGTAGTGCGATATGGTGGGGTCTGCGCCGGCCCAGGCGCGCAGCCATGTGGGGGACATGCCGTGAAGATAGCAAACATTGGTAAAAGTCGTGGTGCTGTATTGATATGCGCGCGGGTTGACCATCAGGAACCGGCTTGACAGCTGTTTGACAGTCACTGGGAAAGGTGTGGTTCGGGCAACCTGTCGAGGAATGTCTGTAGTCACCAGCTGGTTAAGAGGGGGTTTGGCACCATCTTAGACCACCTTGGCTGGGGTATGGCACCATCGGATGGGGTGCGGCAATGGCTACTCTCTCCTGCGCCAAGTGTGCAGTAAAAGGAGAGGGGGATGTAGGAGGAGTTCCCAGCGTGAAAACTTGTGATTTGCTGTCATGGATTCAGGGTCGGAGCAATGAGTGTTTATAAGGTGGCCCCCTCGTCCCTGTAAGAGGTCGGAAGAGAGGCTGGAAGTAAGGCTAAAGTTTGGTGAAGACGGAGCGGATAGTGCTAGAGAGGACATCTAGTACGGGTCGGGGTGATGATTCTGGTTGCAGGAGCGGTGCTAGGCTCTGGTCGGCTTTTCCGAATTAAAAACGTGTTCCCCCGATAGTTGCAATCCCTCCTTATGCAGTACTCTTTGGGTGTGCAGTGCAATGGCGTGGCGCTATGGAAAATGTAAATATTTTTTATGGCCACTTTTTATCGTCTAATTTCCTTCAGCTACGATTTGACAAGCTAGAGCAGGAAGCGTGTACCTGACAACCATTTATACATTGCGTTCATAATTTAATGATGCATTTTGTTAGTGTATTTACGTGTTGAAAATGTTGTATTACTGAAGGCGCATCTTTGTACGATATTAGAATAACGAGCTTCAAATTTTCGAAGCTTGATATTCGTATTCGATCGGTATTGGATAAATTTGGTGTTCGGTCATCCCTAGAGGCGTTCTGTCAGAATGCCAAATCTAGACAAAATTGTCAGAAGAAGTCTAGACCAAATTGCCAGATCGACAATTTGGTCTAGACTGTCAGTAAAACTTACCTTAGTTTCACTCATCACAGTGAAATTTATCATTATATGCATATCAAAGAAGACTTGCTGCACCTGGAAGTGGGGATCAATATATGCAAGTCAGTTTAAGTTCGCAAAACGAGATGTCCTTTGCAATATTACCCCAGATCAACCCCCACGCAACACAATACCCCCATGCACAATACCCCCATGCAACAAATTCAACTTCAGTGATTGCTGCGTTATCTTGATGGAGCACGCAAACGATGTGATTCTCCGCTCATAGTAAACCACTCGGTGCGTGAAATGCTTTTGTATTTACCGTGCACATTAATTTATCATTAGCTCATTTCGTTGGCGTATGATTGCGCCATGTGTTCTTCAGGATAGGCCGACGGGGAAGTATTGTTCAAATTAATGAACAAGGCTTCCGTGGTGAAGCCTCGTCTTTTATTCTTTTTTATCTCTCGGTCGTTGTCGCTCCTGTGTTTCTTCACATACTGTGTTTCAAGCACCTTGTTGAACTCCAATGCTTTAATATTTATGCACTGGCCCTCTATCTGTGGCGTGTCCAGTATTTAGGTTCGTGTACAAGCTCCGTTACCTCACGCACGTTGGCCGTGGCGCTATACGTCAGCTTAGTCTAAGCTACAGCTTAGATTTTATGATAGTTCAGCTATCAGGGTCTGAGAATGCCAGAGAGATGAAAGGGAAACGCTGGGAAGTCAACCAGGCATTAGTCTACCTTGCGCTGCGAGGAGGAGAGAGAGAGAGGGTAATAAAAAAACCTCGACGCACACAGCTATAACACACAGGTACAGGCACGCACAGACACAAACACAGAAAGTGTGTTCAAATTAGAGGCGGCTATTAATGCCAGTAGATGGCTAGAAGCGCAATAGCGCTTACATGGCCCTTATGTGTAGCGCTATGTGTTTATGTGTTACGATGGCGTGCAATTTCTTCCCGCCATAGGGGTTGGTCATCTAGCTGCTTGAGTGCGTGACGCAGGAATTGGCTCTCTGGACACTGCTGTGGGCACTCGCAAAGAATAAGGCCGAACTGATCCTTCACGACCGCACTGGCTGCGGAGGCTGCAGTGCCGGCCGCTTCTGTGGGGAACGCACATGCACTGGAAAACGCAACGCCCAGCCACTGCCTATAGAAAGGCGTGTCGTCTACTCGGCAAAGCATTTTATGAAACTCGAAGGCTTAATGCAGGATTGAGGAGGTACAGTTGGACATTCTTGAAGTGTGGCTCATTTCAGTGCAGCGTAGTCCTAGTGCACTTGCGAGAAAGCTAAGGCGTTGCGGTGTTCGCATCAGCCTACAAGACTAGAGCACAAGAGTAGAAGCTTAGGCATTGCGGTGATGATCCTAACACCGCGGAGTCCGCGCCGTGGTGTGACTCGTAATCGTGTGTCGACTTTGCACACAAAACGTAGGAATTTTAAAATTACTATATATTTTGGGACACGGCTTCGTGTCCGCGGTCCTGGCCCTCGGGCCTCAGTCATCGCAAGCCGGACAGTCCAGGGCCGACGCCGAATCCGCGCCCAACCAAGCCTCCAGGCCTGGGGTAGCACTAGTGAGAGCCAAGCGCACCACCATGCGTACGTTGTTGTCTTCTCTCGTCCCTCTCTTGGCCACAATATATAACCCGCCGCCGTAAATTACCCGCTCCAAGCTCAATGACGCGGTATCAAAAATCTGCCGAGGTGAGACTGTACCCCATTACGGTAGGAGTGAAATACGAAAGACAGTCGTGTACTTAACTAGAAAAGAAGCTCAAGGAGGATGGAGGCTTGAATCGATGAACAGCTCACTAAACACGATTTAGAACATGGAATATCGCAGGAGCTAGTGTTTCGGCAAGTGGACATGTCTTCGTCAGGGCAGCGACTGCCTTCTCCAGCGTTGGTTTATGTACGCCATTGCACGCTCTCCCTCGTCCACAGAAGCAGAGCGGCACGTGCGAACAACAAAAAGAAAAAGCGCGGGGGGGGATGTGGAGTAGGGTTTAGGGGAAGGTGGGTGACACGTGTTAGCGTAACTGATATAAATGGCAAGAACGAAAGCTTACAAGAAATTCGTTCGTGGTACATATCTTGGACATACATTGTGCGCGCAACGCTTAAGAGAAGAAGCGCTGTGCACGCAATGTATTTCCAAGATATGTACCACGAGCGACTTCATTGGAAGCTTTTGTTCTTGCCATTTATAATAGTTACGCTAACAGGTGTCACCCAACATCCCCTACACCCTCCTCCCCCCTTCTTTTTTTGTTGTTTTTCGCACGTTATGCTCTTCTTCCCTGTGGACGGGGGAGAGTGTGCAATGGCGCACATAAACGAACGCTCGAGAAGGCAGTAGGTGTCCTGACGAAGACAAGTCCACTTGTCTAAACGTTGGCTCCTGCGATGTTCCCTGTTCTAAATCGTGTTTAGCGATCTGTTCATCGACTCTTGTACTTAGTTATAAGGTGCATGCGTGAGGGCATCATGAGATCAAAATTACTTCGGAACCTTCCACTACTGGGCGTGCCTCATATCACATCGTTGTTTTCACACAAAAAAACGGTGAATTATTATTTCGATTGCTGTATAGTTATCACCACTTCCACAACAGTGTCAACATTCTCCCATTTTACCATTAGCTGAAACCTGAGATGTTTCTACGCTTGAGAAACTGTCACAGCTCGGTTACCGAAAATACATCGGTTATAACAGTACGTTAGAAATTAAAAGGAATCGTTCAGTTTTCGGAGAACGCAGCCAGTCTTGTACGTACCACTAATAAGTCTTTGTAAAAAGTCCCCGTGCTATTGTAGGCGGAACGTGCATTTATTCTTAAACGCAACAGCTCTCAGCAGGCATGATCAGCTGTTATCTACGCATAGCACATAACAAAAATGCACATTAACGATTACTTACAAATCTAATACTCTCGCGCTATAAAAAAAAACGCGCGAAGAGAGTTATAATATAGGGTACGTCTAACGGCAGTTTGCACTGCAGTCACGCTTTGTCATTGCATGTTATGCCTTGTTCAATGTTCTGTCGAAACGTCTGCATCCAAGAGATCGGGCGTCTACAGTCCAAGTACCTCCAGTCAGCAAATAGTAGCTAATGTTCCTACTCATGGGTAATATATTAAAAGTCGTTTTGTTATACACCGTGGCGTGCTTCTCTGCCTTTTTATCGGATAATAGGCTGAAAGGTACGCGTACTTTTTGAGAATTGGCCGAGGACCGCATATTGGGAAGATGACGCTTTACCTTTTTAAACAGTTCCTGGAATATGTCCGGTATGTCTCCGCTGCGTGGGGAAGTTTGTTCTGTTTCGGGTGCTCCATTACTTTCAGGCAGGTAGGTTGAATTATAATAGACGTACAATTTGGCATGAACGCCTTCGCCAATCTTCTCCGGTGGTTTCGTGGTGGCTGAAAAGGCTAATGTATGAAACAACGTCACTATGATTACATGCGGAATTCTCCCAGTACATATGCTGTTCGTTTGTGAAGGACAGCTTGGAACAAACAAATTGCTTTAGTAATGTTTACTGATTTGACATCATCGGGGAGGTCACGCTGCGATCAATTGCAGTAGAGAAAAGAACGCGACCAGCGTATTCAACACATGTTGCTTCACACGAAGAGGCGTGCAAGACACGGACACAAGTGGAGAAGTCAACATCACGTAGACCGGCACGTGTGACCGTTTGACAGGTGGCGCTACCATTCCGAGCATGCGCAGATAAGCTGTGTGTCTTCTTTCTTTTTCGCCTCTGTGCTCTGCACCAGTTGTTAGTCGGCGTTCGTGTTGTTCACTTCTCCCCTTGTGTCCGTATCTTGCACGCCTCTTCTATTGACTACGGACCCATACCAACTCGCTCAACTTTCTGTCCTTTTGCTTCACACTACGCCAAGTCGAGCACTTCTTACAGCAACAAGTTCGTGTATCTAAGGACATCAGCACACTTAACTACAGAGCACCCAGCGCCGTGTCTACGACTGCCTTGGACTGACGAGAACGCCATTAGGCGTTGAAAATGGTGTATCTGCGGCAGCTGACGAAAGGCATGGAGCGCGGCTCGATTTCACCGGTCAATTTTTCTTTCGCATCTCCATGGACCTTCATTCGCCGCACTTCTAAATTGCGTATGGAACTTTTACAAGCCTCACGAAGGTGCGTTTGCTCTCTAATTCCTATATGTCATTACTTTTAACCGGCGGCTCTGAGGGGTAAAAAAGAGAGAGGATTGAGGGGAAGGGCTTACTGTCAGCGCGTATAGTAAACGTGCCTATTCTCCGAAAGCGTAGAAGGTGCAACTAAACTTGGTCGAGCGTAAAAATAACTTCCGTAATGCCTAGGTCGCTTGCAAAGTGTAGGGCCGCAGTCGGAGGACCTTTTTCACTAGCATTCTTCCATTGGCTGTCGTTGGAAGCGTTTACGTAAAACATTATACGAAAGTCATGGTTGTTGGTAAAGCGAGGGAGAACACACGTGTTCTAGAGCCTGTTGGTGGTTTTAACAGTAGCTTTTGGAAGTTTGTGACATTCCTATGCAAGATGAGCTTGATTTTTATAAGCTTTATTTAAGTACAGATGGCGCTGCAATACTGCGTCACAACGACTAAGCTGGATGCGAGTGGTAGTTTTTGTAACGAATAGGCCTTACGTGGACGTTAGTGCTACTGCCTCCGCCTTTCCCACAAGGTGCGAGGTGATTTCTCATCAAGTGTACGAAAACCCCTCTGATCCGCTGTTCTTTCGCGAGGGTATCGTAAATGTGCAAGTGTCTTCACGCAGAGACCGGGCAGCAGCACCAATACGGTTGTCGCCAACTATGTAGCAAGGTCCAAGAAGCAATTGTAATAGGATGTCAGATCTCCTGTGGAGAGGTTTCTTCAAGCACTGCTTTTTCTTTTTTTTCTTGGGTGGTTGTCAGTGCACCTTACTTCGTAAAGTCTATTGGAGATTCTAAAAGGATGTCTCGGTGTCGCAGAAAAATATCGGTTGTCGAGGTAGCGCTTCCGAGACGTAAAGTACAGCAGTACGCATGACAGAAAGCTCTGTTGTCCCCGATGTCGTCCTGTGGGACACTCTGAACTGAGCACGGAATTGGCGATCAGGGATCGGAGACGCATCGTGGCGCTGGCGATGGAGATCAATTCAATTGGTGTCAATGCGCATTCGACGGCCGCAATATCCATTGTGCTTGTCCCAGGGCCACTGTGGAATGGCTGCTTCGCCTCATGATTACAGGAATTGCACGGCTAGTGGTTTCCTTCGGCAAACCGTAGGGGGCAGTGCTCTTGCTCATGGTACAAAGCCCGACAGAAGCCAGATTTAATGAGTACCGACAATCTACGTCTACCTGGCTTGCGGTCTCCGAGGGGGCAGAGTGGTGTTGAAGTGTTTGACTAGGCATAAAATGGGAGAATTCACGTGAACATTTTTGCGAATGCGAAGGTCTAAAATCTCTTAAGTACCCAATCTTAATGTAACATCAGGTGCCTTTATAAGGTCAAAGTAAACAGAAGAGCATCGTTGATTATGCAGAAAGACAAGGTGTATGTCCTGTTCTAAACGGACAACGTATCAAGTTGTTGAAGCTCGGGAATTCTCAAGCGCCTTCTGAAAAATATCCAATAAACTATTCTGTCATCTTTTGTGCCCTTTACCCCTTTTACCCTGCACAGGGTAGCCAGCCGGTCTCAGCACTGGCTAATCTGTCTTTCCTTTTTTTGCTTCCTTCCTTCCACCTCCTCCTCGTCCAATAAACCTTGTGTTTTGCCGATAATTTTGAACTATTCATTCACGATGCTTTATAAGGTTTGACAATGCATGGTTTGAGGGGTTCGGCTTGCAGATGATGAGAAATCTATGCGGCTTTCTCGCTTTTATGGAAGGTGCAAATATGGGGATTGCTTAAGCATTATACATTTCACATTATGTCGCGCTCCATAAAAATTCTAAAAGCGTTTCGGGGCGGCTGTGACTGCTGGGAAAGTATTGAACACCGGATGGGAGGTCACGCACAACTGCCCTTTCGTGCCTCCAGAAAACACCCTTTTGAAGTGTCAGTGGAATGTCGTAAAGTTCATTTCATGCCTTGGTAACTGGAAGTTGTTGCTTCTTCATGACCTTCTCGTGTGTCAAGAAAACGTCTGAGTAGTTTGAAGAGTCAGAAATAATGAAGAGGTCGCTTTGCTAGTATATCTGCTTAACATTAAGGTGTTCCTGAGCCAGGGGTTAATAGGATTACAATTATGTAGGCCGAAATGGCTTTCTTAAACTTGGCCACTTACAGGCACTATATCTTGAAGGTTCAACCATTAATAGAAAGCACGTTTTTTCACCGCAGTTTCCGGATACTATACGTATACATCTTGTTTTTGATATTATTGTCTAACGCTAACGCAATTATAAGTTGTAAGAAAGATGACCAATCCTAACTATGAAGCTGTCTTATTTTTTGCATCAAGGTAATGTGTCAACGAGAGATTTGTTTTATTACTTTCTATTGCGGAAATGTGTAGTATTGCTCTTACGACAGCTGGGGCAATATGGAGAGTTAGCTTCCCAACAGTTACGGTATTTTGTAAGCCGGTCCAAATTTTTGTTGAAGACACATGAACACCAGAAGTGTACTCATTTATGTATTTTTGCTGAGAACCACGCTGTGCTTTGGAAAAAAGGGGCGAGTGTTGTTCAGGAAGGAGAATTAAAATATTTCTTGTGGGTGTCTTTTCTTCTGAGGCCAGACCAAAGGAAAGGATCGTTGACAAGCCTCAAATGAAGTGGCGGTTTGACAACAGCGCTGACAGCCTACAGCAGAGTCCGGCAGGAGGACGCGGCAGAAGATGCGTACATGTCTTCACGATGCCAGTCGTACGTCGTTAACAATGGCCGAACACGGTAAATTTGGGTAGCCACAAAAGAAATTGGTCCAGGCACCAAAAAAATTGAAGCAACTGACAGCGACAAGGCAGGTAATATCAATAGGTGAGAAACACAATGCGGTAGGGAGAGAGAGAAAGATAAAAAATTATGTTTGATCCTTCTGTGATAGGAATCTGTATAATACGAAAGTTACACACGTCTTCGGGAAGTTGTGGAATGCATAAGCGGCAATCTGGCGAATCGAGGGGCGCGAGATAGCTTGGGTACTGTGAACATGGGAACACGTTAAATCTAGAGATCAGCGATGAACCTAAGAGAACCAAGAGGGCAGTATGAGGGAGGCTATGTTAATTTAAAGGTAATTATTCTTGTTAAACACCATAGTTTACTCTACTAAATACCTTCGCTTTAACCGGAAGACAATTAAGTGAAACTTCTAAAGCGCTATAGGGAACATATAAGGCCCATCTGTTCCTTTTATGAGCGATGTTGCGGTGGTGTACCGGTAGAGCATCCAGCTCCTTTCATTGAAACCCGGCTGAAGGTGGGTTCGAGTCCGCCTGGGTGGAACATTTTCAGTGTGAAGGCAAGTTCATTTTTTCAAAGATCCACTTCCGTTACTAGAAGTACGTCAATGCTTTCTTGGTGGACAGCGGCATAAGACACTTTCGTGTTAAAAATAAACTGCCGATTTCTCCAGCGCTGCCCAAACCGTCGTTGCTGTTAGCCTGAAGAACAGAATAAAGGGCGTGTCACCACCTCCAAGGGGGCCTTGAAGAAGCAATCATCAGATTTGGCGGAACTTCTAGAATTCCACTTTCGTGGGCACGAATAAGTCATGCACGGCTAAGCATGGGATGAGGCTGAACGCCCCCGTTAGCTCGGCTCTCTGCTGACGTCATTCCCCGAATGCCCGAAGCATAAATAGCCTCCTGCGCGGCCCTGTTCCTTCGGTGGTGCTTTTCTGAAACCTGTCTTCAGCCTTCCAAAAAGAGTTAATCACACTAGCACTATATGTGTTGTTTTCTTCCATGAGCCACTTAAGTCTATATTAAAAGAGTGACCATGAGTTCCGTTCCTCTAGACAACTTTTGCAAAGAAGAAAAGTTAACGCTTGTCAAACTCGGGAAGAGTTGCAGTTCAGGCGCTACGTTTGAAACCTAAGTAATTATCAACAATTTGCTGAATCAGTGTAAGGCACATTATCAAATTTTTCTGTGCGGGAAACCAAGAACCTCGACATTACGCATGCGACCCCTTGCAAGTTTGACGAGAGAGAAGGATATCGATCTGGCCATATTCATGAGCATACGCGTACCGTAAGCAACACGTGTTTTAAGTGATAAGCAGCCTATCTTAGAAATCAGGTGGCACGTGTGCCACTCCTTTAGGCGTCGAGTCAAACATAATTGCAAAACGAGTGACAGATTAATTGAAATGCAATCCAGTTATCAAGAGTTTGCGATTGCGACATTGCTACTTGTCAATCCTGAATGAAATCGCAGCTGATGCGGCCCCACATTTTCTTGTGGTCTTCCTCACGGCAGTTTCTCCTTTCGCAGTATGCGTCACTGCGGTAGTATTGAGCACGCGATTTTTACTTGAATAAGCCTAGAGGCAACCCAGAAGAACATATGGGAAAAATATTTGTTACGAACTTTGACCTCTTCCTGAAAGAAAGTTGCAAATGAATACAGTATAACGTGGACAATCCCGAGTATGAAGATGTTATGTGATTTACAACGGAGGAAAAAAACACATTAGAAATCTCACCTCGTACGTTGCCGGCAGAGTACTCCAGCAGGAAAATGCACAGGTAAAAGATGCACTTTCGGAGCATCGTAATGAGATTGTGATGGCTAAAGCGCGATTGACATTCAAGACAAGGATGCGTTGACAGCAGCACCGTGCTTATATATATATATTAGGCAGAAGTTGTAAATTCCGACGTCAACGAAGGCACTGCAAAACTTCTGGCGCGTAGGTCGATGAAACCTTCAAGAAGAAAATGACACGTCAGGAATGACCCATGAAATTTTAAGTCAGCTTACGCTGACACGTTATCACAAGCGTGTGTGTATTATTCTTTTCCTCAAAAGCAGGGAGTCTTAGCCGTAGGTTTCAACAACTGAAGTGCATCCGTTTCACTCATGGAATGCTAGAGAACAAATGTGCAAGAGGGAGCAAGAAAGTTGCCTCGATTGGTGAAGTGCTTACCCAAACGAAGGCGAGGAAATAATTAACGGATAAAGCTTGATTCTCGTGCTGTAGATGAAGAGATATTCGTAAGTGCATTTTCCGCGGGATGATGAGCATATACTACTGAAAAACATGTTGTTCACAATGCAGTCCTTCGTATTCTTGGCGTCTTACGAAAGTACGGTAGCACTGTTCGAGAGTGAGGGATGGCTATAACGCCGGCACACATTGTTCTTCGTTAGTATACTTTTTTTTAAATACAGCATGCCGCAGTGCATGGTGTTCGAGTTCTGCTGTTTGTGAAACCGCTGTCAGCTGATACTGCTTTCGGTTTCTCACTAAATATGTCTCTCAGCAGAGAGATCAGCAGGGACTAGAGGAGCCCATTTAAAAGGACACCCGTGATTCTTTGAAGAGCGGAGCTCTTTAAGCGCTCGGTTAACTTGCGTTTCGCCAGACTTTTAACTATGATCATCGGGATGTACGTGCGAGTGCACTGCTATGAAAAACACGACATGTCCGTACGCACTTCTTTCTTCTCTTGGGCTCATACCCTAACCCCACTAATACACAAAGACGGAGGCATTTCATAGGATTGCATGGCCTTCTATAGTATAGTCAAGGGTGGGGACGGGGAATGTAGGTGAGGAGGATGGAAAAAAAGTAGAGAATAGTATAGCCTTGTAGAGTGTAATATATGAAAGGATGGAGGCAGGTGAAGGCGAGGAAGAAAGGGGGAAGGGCAGGGGAGACGTAGTTAAGCATGTAGGGTATAATGTAGGAAGGGGTGGAAAACACAGGTCAAGTTGAGGAGGAGACAAATGTGCGGGGCAGAGGATGAAGTATATCATAGCCTTGTACAGTATAGTATAGCAGCTGGTGGGATACTGAGGATAAGAGGGAGGGGAGAGCTTGAGGCATAGCATAAGCATGCATAGCAAGGGATGGGAAGGGTGGGTGAGGGCGAGGAAGGAAAGGAGCATGGCTTCACAAACGCACATTGACAGACAGACAGACAGACAGACAGACACAGACAGAAAGCAATCTTTTATTAAGGTCCTGAGCAGCCAGCCTTGGGAGACTAAAAAAGGACTCCCGGCTAGCTGTTGGGTATTCCCATGATGGAGCCGGGAGGCCATGCACCTCTGCTCTCTCACGGGCCCTCTGGACAGCCTTGAGCTGGTCTTCCGTTTTGGAGCTCATGATGGCCGTCTCCCAGTCCTCGCTGTTGCTGAAGTCCCCTAACACAGGGCACTGGCAGAGCATGTTGGCTGAAGTACATATTCTTCCTCGCGATCTGGACAACATCTCGTTGTGGAGAAATAGACATGTCACCCAAACCAAGTAATATGCCGTCACAGCTAGTGATGTTACATGTTCCAGCGCACCCAGCAAGTCGCGTGACAAATCATGTGCCTTAGTTGGGCTTGTAAAGCCTGAAGAAGTTAAGCTAGCCGCAAGCTTTCACAGCAAGTGCAAGCTGCCCACTTTGAAAAATGTACATATCTTCATCAGCGTCTTTTCAAAACACATGTGCACGATGTTAAAATGAGGTCAGTAAACTACATAGCACGTAAACTCACTGAACTAGTTAAATCGTATTCAACTGAAGAACACATAATGAGGTTAGGATAGTGCGGAGGCAGCGGTTTGCTAATTCCGCCGCGCATTCTGTCCGAAAATTACACCCCTGTTATTTTCTTTGCCGAAGCATCCGTTATGTATGTATGTATGTATGTATGTATGTATGTATGTATGTATGTATGTATGTATGTATGTATGTATGTATGTATGTATGTATGTATATGTATGTATGTACGTATGTACGTATGTATGTATGTATGTATGTATGTATGTATGTATGTATGTATGTATGTATGTATGTATGTATGTATGTATGTATGTATGTATGTATGTATGTCGACAAGCTTGTCGAAACGTTGGCTCCTGCAACATTCCCTGTTCTAAATCGTATTTTGCGATTTGTTCATCGATTCAAGCATCCATCTTCCCCTTAGCTTCTCTTCCAGTATGTATATAAAGAGAGAGACAGAGAGAACGCGCGCCATGTTCAGTGAACGTGTGCTCTTTTTAAAAACGTCTCCCTTGTGTTACGAGGATGCAACCATACTAGTATTGCTTTCTGTGGGGTTCGCAATATCAGGGTAATGTTTTAATGAGCTCGGAAAGTTAGTTATGTTAATAGTGAGCCGATTTTTTAAGCTGTTCCTTTCAACGCGAAACGTTCAAGGGAAGTCGTGGCGCATGTTAGCGCGTGTCTGAAACGTGCGAGATCTTAAAATGTGTCGCGTGATTAAGCACTCTCGCGCAGTGACATCCACCCCTCGAACGTAAAAGAACAAACGGTGAGGCGCGAAGAAATGCGGTACCACACACGCTGCAGTGAAAGTGATAGGGTGAGGCCGCATCCCATCATCCTCTTGTCCTCTCGGCCTCTTAATGCATGTGCTCTGCGCGCGTCATCAACAGCTCTGTCGTAGTACGTTTGATAGCGCTAATTTCAGGGCGCTGATATGTCAAGTCGCGTGCTAGTTTGTCGAGTCTTGCGCGCTTTCTTCTGCGTGGTAAAGCAATTTGAGAAGTTGCACATGGTCTCTTTTGTCTTGACGCCTAGCTTGCTTTTCCTGGTTGATTGATTCGTGGGGGTTAACATCCCAAAACCAGCTCTGATTATGAGAGACGCCGTGGTAGAGGTCTCCGGAAATTTCGACCGCCTGGGATTCTTTAACGCGCACTGACATCGCACAGCACACGGGCCTCAACATTTCGCCTCCATCGAAATGCAGCCGACGCGGCCGGGATTTCATCCCGCGACTTTCGGATCAGCAGCCGAGTACCATAACTGCTAGACCACCTTGGCGGGGCAGCTTGCTTTTCCTCAACGGGGCAAATCTGCTACTTCATGTGCCGTTGCTTCCGCGATGAGTCCTGTGCTTGCTGCTGCTTCAGAGCGAGGTTTTGCTATTGTTGCTGGCGACGCATCCGTACTCTTTTCCACACATACTGTTCACCATTAGGGCAGACCTCTACTGCCTGCCACATTGTGGACACCCGTGAGACCATCGTATCTATCTACCTTCCTGGATCTCTTAAGCGGAACGCAAAAGTCAGAGAGCGCCGTCAATGTTCTAAAAAGAAAACACCATACGTCCTATGGCTGTTCTTGGCCATTACAACTTGACCACTTGTTTGAGTTAAGGAAGATGGATCGGTAGATTTTGCACTAATTACCTTGCCACTCACGAGGCCCTTGATCTTTTTCAAGCAGTGCAATAAACTTGCAGCCTTGATCTTCGCTCCGCGTATCGGTAAATTTCTCTGCATTAAGAGGACAAAGAAAGACTACTTCCATCTCTCGATGGCCTTTTCAAGTTCAGCGTAATGCCTTTGTACGTCCGCAACGCTCCTACCACATTTCAAGGAATGATCGACACTATTGTTTGTAGCCTAGAGTGGAAAACTTGTCTGTTGCCTAGATGAAAGGGTCGGAGAAACTATTGAAACAGGAAAATCGCACATTTTGCCGCTCTCTTTTACCTGAAGGGCGTGGATGGCTCTTCCTTTTACGTGAACTTCGAGCGAGGAAGTTCTGCCGGGTTCACACGATGACCGTACGTTCTCTTGGCTTACCACAAAACCTACGAATGCAGAAGCTATTTTTTCTGCGACACCTTTACATGAGCATGGCTAGATATATAACCTCGTGCAAGCTTTGCCAACACCACAAGCGACCTACCACGCCTTCTGTCTGGACGCTGCACCACGTCCTTGTCCAGCAGATGCGTTCTTGGACGTGGGCACTGAACTTTTCGGGTCCCTTCAAGCTGCTGCAGATGACAGCAGATCTGAATCGTCACTACTGTTGACCACTTGATCGAAGCGATGCAATAGCGCTGCATACCGGCATGAACCGCTTCTGAGGCAACAACCTTCTCCCAGTCATCAAAGACTTCTAGTGTTTTTAATTGCAACACAAGAAACAATGGTTATTAAGAAAGTCTGGGTATACTGCTCGTCATATGCACTTATGAAAATGCCCAGAAAACTGCATATTACCTGCATTGAAATTGTACACAGACTCCACACAGGCTGTTCCCCACCTATGCAAAAGTCACCGGCCCTTTAGGTATAGCCACAGATGCGCACAGCCTTATTGGCAGGTCCACAGTACAATTTCGGGTACTGTGGACCCGCAGGTCTGCACCAGCGCAACTAGACGCAGATTCCGCTTGCCATGCAGTGGAAGTTCATCACCCACTGCCTCTGCTTCGTCTGTCCCCAAAGGACAACTTGCACTTGCACAAAGAATCCCTCCGGAGCTCCACGGGTGCATTGACCCCTCCGCGCTGATGACACCTTCCCAGCGGCTGAATTCGCCGAGGGTATGTTGCGCTTAGAAGAATCCGCGTAGGGCCGCCGTAACTCTTGCAACCTCGGCCACATGGACGTCTGGAGCCCAACTTCTTTTAACGGTCTGCCCTTTCTGGACTGCGCCCGCCCGTGAAGCAAAACAGGTCCGCATCCAAGAAACGTGCTCGGGCCTTCATTGAGCGCGCACCTGTGTGGCGTTGGCTATCATCCTGCTCGACTACCGGACTTAGTGCGCTGGACGCATGGTCCACTGTACTGGCCTGTCCTGCACTTTATAGAGGATACAGAGTAGTACGTTTGTATTATAACCCGTAGGGCACACTGGCGCTACTAAAGAAAAAGAGCAGCGTGAGAAACGCGTAGCTAAGATTTCGCTAACGTCACAACGTTTACAAGCAAAGAAAGGAGTAGAAAAATTGAGAGCCATTGCAATCAGTGAAAGTCAATCACTTGCGAAGCGTGGGGCGTGACAAGAAGGTCGCATGACAAGGGCTATTTTGACATCGAAGGCTAGATCGTGACACAGTGGCCGATTAAAAGCGCGGTGTCTACTGGAGTTTAAATTGCGGTGCTACTTACTTACGAGCACTGCTCAATATGCAAGATGTGTTCTAAATTTTACGGAGATCTAGTTGAATTTGTACGGGCCTTGAAATTCAGCCTGCATTGTTGCAGATACGCATAATTAAATAAGAGTGCTATTAGTTTGAACTAAGGTGTACACTGCGGCCAGTAGAAAAAAAGTCGTATTTTTTACCGATGAAGGACATTTTAGAGTGCCCCGACACTATTCAGGAATGGCCCTGTTACTACCAATGCACAAGAGGCTAACTGAGCAGCCTACTTTGTTCCCATGTTCGGTTTGAACGTTCAAATGATAATCAGAAGGCAGCAAAATTTCAAGTGTCGCAGCAGAAAGGTTCCCTGTAAAGTCAGAGGTAAGGAAAACAGTATTCTGCGGCTGACCTGCGTACGTGCGCACAGTGTGCTCTTTATAGCAACGAAAGGAAGCCTTAGGCCACAGTTCGTTCACCGAACGCTGAACTTTTCAAGTCTCCATGTTAGAATACAGACAAGCGAAGAACATTATCATGATATGCGAACTGTACTTGTGACTTACAGCCATGCTAGGGTAACAAGAGTGACAGTGTGACAGTGTGCTCGAAGTGTGTTGCGTATGTTATCGTTGTGCAGAAGTTGAAGTGCCAATCTATTGCCACAATAATTTTTCGCGTAATTCGTAAATGATATGTGAGACCACCGTAGTCCTATCGACATGAAATACAACACTGTAGACTTTAGAATAAAAGATAAGCTCCGTAAACTGCGCATATTAGCAGCTACCCTGGCAGTCATGGCAGAAGTTTGGTCCTACCAGGAGTGCCATTGTAGGAACTTAGCAGACGTTACTACCATGACAGAAGGTGGGTCTATTTATTGGCCCACAAAAAGTGAGAACAGTCTAACTATTGCAAAATGAATGGTAGCATGAGTGAAGTAACATTTCATCATCATCACCATCAGCCAGTGCACGCCCACTCCAATGCGAATGCTTCTCTTACAGGTCTCCCGTAGCATAGCGAAGTAGCATTAGAAATTCAAAATATGAGGGGATGGTCGTATTAGCGAATTTACGGGTTCCTGTCGTCTGAGAATACAAGAAAGCATGTCAGATTATGCAATTCCAGAAAGACACAACAACATGAGCTGCGCTGTGAAAACCTCAATATTTTGCTAAAGCAAATAGTAAATGCTAGCGCAAGCGAATGGCATGTTACAAACGAAGTCGCTTATATGTTAATATATCAGGAGTAATAGAGATGGCTTGGGACATTCAAAATCTCTCTCCATATGTGCCCAGCTGGCAAGTGACTGGCAATTACAGGAAGCTGCTAGTGGTTTTGGTCATAAAGCGGATAAACTTAAGCTTGCCACGACTGATAATGACATAACTTTATTCTCAGGGATAACGTTTCTCGCCAGCCATAAGTTTCCTGAGACGTGCATAATGAAGTGTAAGGAAAGCTGAATCGACATTCAAATCGTAATGTCGATCAAGCTAGGGCAAATGCAACGCAGACGACATACACACGATTACTATGGTAATGCATGCCGCGGCAATTCGAGAACGTGAGACATTTAGGCGCCATAAAATGCCAAAAGTGTGCACCCATGGCTGCATTATCTGCGAAAGTTCTCGTTGGCCTAACAAAGGCACCGTCGCTGGATACAGTTCTTCGTATTTTGCTGACCCTTGAAAATTTCTCGCTGAATTTTAATGCTTAATATGGCTTAACTGCTTTCTGCATATATCGAGCACATTAGAATTACATACCTTGATAAAAACAACTGGAACTTCGATATACGTGACATGTGGGAAAACATGAAGTGTTGACACAGTTTTATGGTTAAGTATAAGTTATGATGTTTGTTTTTAGTTCTTTATATTTATTTGTATGCAGAAAGGGGGGCCAAGTGGCGGAACGTAGTACCGCAGCAAAACAACCTGAATAGTGAAGTTTCTAGCAATAAGCAGACACAGTGCGCCAACACAAGAACCTAGGACGTTAATCAACATCTTGTAAAGGGGACGAACATTCTCTTGGGTGGTACAAGCCCTGTTCCAGTCGTAGGTGGTACTGAGAAGAAATCAAGGTCTCAAAACACCAGTTTAAGTTGTGAAGTAAACACGTAGATTGCTCTTGCGCAAAGCTCTTGCATGAAATTTTATGAGAAGGTGAATGATGCATTGGAGAGAGAGAGAGAGAGAGAGAGAGAGAGAACCTTATTTAGCAGGTAGGTTCGGTGATTTGGTCGGGGTCGGGCCGCACGCACCCCAGCCTAGGTGACGGCCTCGAGCCCTTGGACACGGGCGGCTTATAGGTCTGAATAAGAAGACAGTGAAGTGGAATTGAAGTAACGAAGTGTAGAGAATCAAAATTACGTACTATCGTGAGCAATATGAGCTCGAACGCGGGAGCGCGTGGAAAATAGCCTCAAAACCTAGATAGCGTCATACGTGGACGGCGCTGCCGAAAACAGAGGGGAAAGGAGGGGCGCTCTTCCGCTAACTGTTGGCACTCCCGCTTCGCTAGCGTTGCTGTGAAACGGTAGCTGATTACGTGTGATCGGCCTCTAGCAATGATAAGGCAGTTAAAGCAAGCCGAACGTTATCACATTTTGCGTAGGGTTCGGCGCAAGTCATCCCTCTCTCCCTTTTTTTGCAAGCGGACAACGTCTCGCAGATATCCGAGCTTGATATCGTTGCGCCAGCGTAGGAAAAAGCGGCCATTGTTTCTTTATAATCAATTCGCTGTGTTCTGGTCTTGTGGAGGAAAAAAAGATGCATGCTGCAGCTGGTTTAAAAATTTTATTAGGTGCCTGCCAAATAACAAAAATTGCAGCATATCCACGGAGTGAATGATGATGAGTGGGCGAAGCTCGGGAGGTTCATCGTGGATCGTACCGAGTTCCGGATTAATTTAGTTAACGAGCACGCTACGAATCCTCATGGTTCAACTATGCACAAGTGAAATCTCCCACAGGCACTTCATTGCAAGTCAAGATCCAGTGCCTATATATATGCCGTACGACTACGGCGTACCACCCTCAAACCAATGGGCTTACGGAGCGCTTCAACCGCACGCTCGGCGACATGCTTTCAATGTACGTCGCCTCGGACCACACGAATTGGGACATCATTCTACCATTTGTGACCTACGCGTACAACACCGCTACGCAGAGCACCACGGGCTTTTCACCCTATTTTCTACTGTACGGTCGGCACCCGTCGCACACTATGGACACAATTCTGCCGTACCGCCCACATACTTCTGAGTATGCGCCCATATCTGACACAGTGAGGTACGCCGAGGAGTGCCGCGACCTCGCACGGGCCTTTACGTCCAGCGACCAAGAGCGTCAGAAGAGCATTCGCGGCGACCCTACCTCTGCACCCACCTTCCTCCCTGGAGCGCTGGTGTGGCTCTCCATTCCTACCGCTGCGCCTGGCCTCTCCTCAAAGTTACTGCCAAAGTATGAAGGGTCGTGCCCGAACGTATACCTGGGTGGATATTTCCGCATTCAATCAGAACATGCTCCGTCGTTCCCCTATTTTCCTCACAGCATGTGCATTTTTCTTCTTCTTTACTGAATTTCGCTTTATAACTACGCGTTCTAAGGCAGCGAGTTGTTGAACGCGCATCACCTGTCAACTACGTGATTGAACCCGTCGACCCGTCTTCGGACATGCGCCGTCGTGGATGCGACATTGTCAACGTCGAGCGCCTCAAGCGTACTATGATCCACTCATATAACGAACTGCTAGGTCGCCGGACGGCTCCCTTTGCATCCCGGGGGTAATTGCAGCGAAAAGTAACCAACCCTATAGTGGGGTAGGCTCTCCGGTGTGATCTAGTGGGTCTGGGTCTAACGCGCACTGCTCGTGCTCGCCGCTCGCTCTCGGGGCTCGTGCTTTCAGCCGTTGAGCAAGCTACCGGTCGGGTCTGACGCCAGCCTTCAATAAACGCCCTTTACAATATATATATATATATATATATATATATATATATATGGGTTGCCGGTGAACGCTTCTCCAACGCGAGCAGTCGGTATTTCTCAATCAAGAAGCTCGCTAGGAGACGCTGCCTGCGCCAACGTTGTCTCTCGCTGGTGAGGGCGCGTTCTCCTTCTTTGCAAGCTGGTATCGGTCCTCTAAGAAACAGCGTTTCCATAGCCAACGCGTGCCTTTCGCTCTCTCTGTCTCTTTCTCTCTCACAAGACAGCAGAGGCACGCGCCGGGAGAGAGAGAGAGAGGCACGCGCCGGGAGGCACGCGCCGAGGCGAACACCGAGGGCGAGCGCGTGCCGGGAGGCACGCGGGTTACGCCTGACGACTGACGCCTGACGCATGACAAGGTTAGACTAAGAGGAGCTTCGCCCCTAAAATTTAATTGCACACAATTTACCAGGTAGCTTGCCATTTGCTTATATGTTTGCTGGGCTAATAACAGGTCATCGCTCCGCCTGCTTGAATCACGGCTTCCATTCTTTCTGGCAGAGACCTGTAGAGAGCCTCGATGAAGGATGTGTCTTCTTTAATACGTTTCCACTCCTCTTGCATAGCTTCCCGCAGTTCATCAGCTGTCACTAAGTCCAAAGAGAGCCTGGAAAGAGCCTTCATACGTGCCCAAACGTGTTCTATAATATTCATGTCCGCACCCTTTGCGCACCACTCAAGATGCATTACCCCTCGTTCGTCTAAAATACGTGCCACTTTCTTTGCTGTATGCACGGGAGACAAGTCCTGTTGGAATAGATAGCATCCATCCGGGTGCGCACCATTCAATGCATATGGGATCATCTCGTGCTCCAACAGCGTGCGATATGCAGCACTTGTGGATTTCCCAGAGATTCTTACAAGGGGACTTAGGCCGTCACGCGAAATAGCTGTCCAAACATTTACCGATGTGCGTCCACTTGCGGCCACCTCCTTGATGTTCTGCGGACAGAAGCGTGTGCTCTCCATGCGCCACACTCTTTTCTGCTTGTCCCAGCGACTCGAGAAAGTAGATTCGTCGGAGAAGATGACATATTTCCAATCCTCCACCCTCCAACTGCTGTGATCGACAGCGAACTTCAGGCGAGCAGTTTTGTTGGCACATGTGAGAAGGGGCTTCTGAGCGGCGATGCGACTTCGGAGTGCGGCTTCCCTTAGCCTCCGCCGTATTGTGCTGTCACTTACATTCGCCAGGTCGAGAGTACGGCGCACATCTTTCGCACTTAGAAATGGCTTCTCACTGACTACAGCAACAACTTGTAGGTCTTGGTCCATCGATGTGACGCGGGGTCGCCTTTTGTGTGGCGCATCCTTAATGCGCCCTTCATCTCGGTATGCTTGGACTATCCTGTAGACAGTGCTCACATTACAGTCTGTCAAGTTAGCAATGTTGCGCTGCGTGTAACCTTTCAATGAAAGCTGGACGACTTCTTCTCGCTTGTGCAAAGGCACTCGCGACATGTTTAGGCACTGGAACGCACATCAATACTAGGCGCAGGTTGCCGCGCTCTGCGTTATCGCTATTTGGCTCACACACAAAAAAAAATGATAAAACAGGCGTATAAGAAGGCTCAGCCAACACCGCCTAGATTTAATACGAGCATGGCCTGTGCATCACGGCAGGCTACGTCACAGCCGATATCTCAGCAGCTGCATAGCTGTGCGCGTTGATGTGAGTTGATATCACGGCTAGCGGCCACTGACATGCTACAAGTTACCGTTTCGCAGCAATGACGTCGAGGCGGGAGTGTCAACAGCCAGCGGAAGCGCGGCACCCTTTCCAATTTGTTTCCAAAAGCGGCCGCTGCGAATCGGCTGATGTAGGGTTCGAGGCTATTTTCCACACGCTCGCGTGTTCGAGCTCATATTGCTCACGATAGTACACTTCTTCAAAATGACATACAGTTCCTGCACATGCGTCTGGCTAACGCGTGCGCAGAAGATAGAAGGTAGAAAAAAAAAGGGTGTAAAGAAAGCAGGCTGCGGAGTGAACCACAGAGATCCTCCTGCAACTAAATGTGCCATGGCAGTGGTGTACAACCTGCCTTTATCATGTGGCTCGGTATATATAGGACAGGGGGGAAGATGCGTCAGTTAAGATTAAAGGAACCTGAAGCTAACACACGTAATGATAGACTACGTCATATGGCTACGCACTGTGAAGCATGCGGGTGCTCTCCTCAGGTCAAAAAGACCAACATCATCGCCACAAATCATAACTAGACAACTCGTGAGATAATCGAGGCCTTGCATATGCATAATAACAGGACTTCATGCATCAGCGCCCCACCAATCTCCTTGCTGACAAAGGAAATCTTATATCTGAATGGACACATGTGATTTATTTTGTGTATCTCTGCTAATGGTACCCACGTGTGAGTATTTAGATGTGCGGAGTGTGGAATAAACTTTAGTTGTGAGTCCGGCGTTCGTCTTAATGTTTTCTTCCTCTTTAGTATCTCGTTTGTGTGTGCTGCGCCGCTTTCTTAAGCATGAATAAGTATCAACTCGCCCATTATCTGTGCTACTGAAGGGAGACAGAAAGGCAAGAAAGAAAATAGAGAGAGCGGAAGGGTAGCTAAGCACACACATTCAAACACAGTAGAACTAAAGTCGTTCAGCGAGGCCCGTTGCTCCCAGGAATTCAAGCACCAGCTTTGTTGCTGTTTGTTATGAAACTGGTGTTGGGGAACCCTATGCTGGGTACTCTGGTGAGGTAGTGTGCTGGAGTCATGGAACGAATTGCATCTATTTCGAACTCTGTCGCCTTAAAAAGATACTTTAGGTTTCAGTATTCAAGAGGCAAGGTTCCACAGTCAGCGAAGCAGCACTGCCTGACCTATGGCTAAGTCACGAGGGGACAGCAACTCGTGACGTACTAGCGGCAGCCCATTCAGGTTCTCTGGCTTGAACGCGGTGCCCGTCAAAACAACTAAAGTGACTTTCACAGCAATTACGGCTACATGTGCAGATGTGTTCGCTTGCGATGCTATTGTCCACTGTGGCGCTGTCTCCCCGACTCAGGAAAACGATAATTTCAAAATTAAACTCAGACATTTTTTACGTGTTCCCTTGATCCGGTGCGTGGGCAGAATTAGCATTAAAGGAGCATGCCAAGGAAACATTGCACCGCCTGAAAACTGTTTGAGTGTTCCCTTAAGAACATTCTGCTTAACCGACGTTCCGTTGTGGAGAAGCCATCCGTGCTCGTCCTGGAACTTGTCCCGTAAGATGTCGCGTTGCTGAGCTCAAAGACGTGGGTCGGATGCCCCCGCCTTGCTGAGTTCGAAAACATGGGTTGGATGCCCCACCCCGGCTGACTGCATTTTCATGCAGGCGAGATGTCAAGACACTTGCGTAGCTAGATCTCGGCACCTGTTAAAAGAAAGAACCCGGGATGCCGAAATAATGCAAGAAGTCTTTACCACGGCAACCACGTGATCGGAGTTTTGCCACATAAAACCCGAGCAGCGGTATAAAATATGCGTGGGTTGGTAGGTCATTCACGTCATTTTCTAGCGAGAGCGGTTAGTGGCCTGCTTATTAACAATGTCCTATTAACTCGTTCCACTGCCAGTGAAAAATGCTAATGTGGTTAAAGGAAGAATGACGAAAGGCTAAGCCGCGTTCTAAGGTGCGAAACGTCTCAGGGGAACAAAAGTGACGTTTTGCGTTGACGTAGCCGTGAGGTTCAGTAATCACGTACGCGCAGTTCTATAACATTTTTTCTTAATTTGTAGGCATAAATCTTGCCAAGGAAAGCAAGCTGCATTTCGGCAAAATTTTTTATAGAGAATGGCACGAAAAACGCTCTGTATAGGCGTAATTTGCATATTCTACGTGCGAATCCGGGTGGTAGCGTGGATGCATTTTTGGATTTGGATCTGTTTGTGAAATGCGTCATGCGATCACCTGTTTATTTAGTAACATGGATTGGGGAAACCGTACCGCTTCTATAATGAAATAGTGGTGGCTGGCCGTTCTGAATTATTGCGATAGAAATGATACGGACACTTGGACGGGGTTTTCGCCGTCGTTGTCACGTGCCGTATAAGGTATGTATACATGGATCGATATCTCTAAGAAAAAGAGCAGGCCGCTTACGCTGGCAATGCCATATCGATCGCACGCTCTAAGAAGAAAGCACGCCACTTACGCTGGCATGCCATATAGATTGAAATCTTGAAGAAGAAAAGCCTTACACCATCTCCCGCTAAAGGGGACCATGAGGCGATGCGAAGCAGCACGGGGGGGGGGGGTGGGGCACACCGCGTTTGCATCGGTTTGACTGGGTGTCGCGTTTGCATCGGTTTGACGCTAGCAGAGGCTGCCTGCGTCAGCGTTGCCTCTCGCGGCGAGGGCGTGTTCTCGTTCCTGGCGAGCTGGTGAAGCGTTCATCGAAGAAAGACCGTTTCCATAGACAACGCTCGCCGTTCGGAGGGGAGAGGAAGAATGCCGAGAGGAGAGATGAGACGAGGAGAGGAGGGGGAGGAGGATGGGCATGCGCAGTGCAGGTGTGGACGCCACACGGCGGATGGATGCATGGAGGGAGGGAGTGGCATAGCCCCGACCACAAGCTGCTTCACATCTCAAAAGCACGCAGCTTATGCCGGCGTTGCCCTCGCCAGATAAGAGTTCGGAGCTCCGCTGCGCCGTTATCGCTAACGCTCGACCACCACATGGTATTTTTGGCCGTTTCACGACCGCATCGCCAACAGGAAAGAGGGCGATATGAAGTGGAAGCATCTCTCTCCTGTCTCCTTCATCTCGCCCTCTCTCTTGGTGGCATTGCGGTCACCCACTGTGCGGAACAGGGAGGCGGCTGTCGCCGTGAAAGGGCCCTTACTCCATGTTGCCAAGGCGTCTCGTCAGAACGCCCACCCAAAAGCTCCAGCTGAATGTTCCTCGCGCTTAAGCAAGGCGTGATTTACTTCTGACATAGTCATTCCACACTGTGTCGTGACGCAGGGTTGCTTGCAACCGAGACCTCACTCGGCAGCGGGGCAAGGTCGTCGAGTTGAGAAACTCAAGGATGGAGTTGGGAAAAGAAGGCAAAAGGTTTACTGACACTATGAAGGCTTATTTCAAGAACATGGGTACAGCGAAAAGCGAGATGGATTGACACCACAGGGTAGGGTCAAGAGTACTTTCTTTTGGAATGCGTCGTTCTCAGATACACTCCAGTCTCGCCCTCCTTCTCCGCTACGCACCAATGAACACGCCGGTTTTGACCCGACACGTCACGTGAGTCACAGCTGGGAGCTCGCAAGGCTGTCAAGATCGACCTCTTGACGCCACGCGTCCACCTCTCCTCCACACGGGCCGTCTGGCTGCCGCCGACACGGAGAAAGAAGTATTTGCTCCGGGGCCGCCGGCCTAAGTCGCAGCAACTGTCATTCAAACCACATTCGTGCCCGCAGCCGCAGCAACTGCTCAAGTGTGCTTGGGCTGCGCGTCAACTGTTGCGCGCAGTGTGATCTACTGTGGCCCGCATCGCGGCCATGCGAAAGCGACAGAGAGCCGAGGGCGCTGCTCGAGTTCTACCTTTACGTACGCTATCTGCCCCCGTGCCGTAAGGTGAACGCTTTCTCCTCTGCTCAATTTTCGCAACGTAGTAGAACCGCAATACTGACCGTAGAGCAGCAACCTGGAACGTAAATAACTTTTCACGGCCTGCCCGCGGGCGTCGTTTCCCATCAGTACTACTCTTCTGCGAGCGGCATGTCGTGGACGTTCATTTCCTTCGCGTGAGTATGCTCACGCTTAAGCACACTTGTATACTCACTTAATAAGGCCACGTTCACTATACAGGGTGTTTTTTTAGCTGCAACACATTTTGAAAATTAGAAAAACATAAATCGCGGGAATGCCTTGCGTACCATTCGAGTATACGGATTGGCGGCGTCTAGATACAGAACAATTTCCGCACTTGTATGCATAATTAGCGAAATTACGGTAATTAACCTTTCAATTATCAGTAATTGGTGGCTACAGCAAATGAATACTTTGGAGCCCGTCCTCGACACTACCTATCCCAAAGATCAAATTTTGAATAGCGGAGCGCATGTCGGAGCTACGCGAACAAATAATTCCCTGTGGCAGGCTCCTTGAAACCAAAACTTGATGGAAAAAGAGCGTCTCTGACGTCGATGTCGCCGCCCCCACGGCTTTCGTCTCTCGCCCGTGGTCACCGACGCTCCGGCCGCTTCGGCCGCGCAAGCAGCTTGCGTTATCTCCTTGTTATCTGTGGCGTCTGGCGCCGCGAGCGAGTGACGAAATCCGGGGAGGCGGCGACATCGACGTCACAGACGCTCTTTTCCCGTCCAATTTCGGTTTCAAGGAGCCTGCCACGGGGAACTAATTGTTCGCGTAGCTCCGACATGCACTCCGCTATTCAAGATTTGATCATTGGGATAGGTAGGGCCGAGGACGGGCTCCAAAGTATTCATTTGCTGTAGCCACCAATTACTGATAATTGAAAGGTTATTTACCGTAATTTCGCTAATTATGCATACAAGTGCGGAAATTGTTCGGTATCTAGAGGCCGCCAATCCGTATACTCGAATGGTACACAAGGCATTCCCGCGATTTATGTTTTTCTAATTTTCAAAATGTGTTGCAACTAAAAATAAACACCCTGTATTTCAGATTGCCGCTAAGGCTACTAGTCTTCGTATAATATGTCACGCATTGATATCGCATTCATTGCTTCGCCTTTCAAGCCTCACTGTCATTTTTTATGTATTTACTGTGTTTAACATTTGCTGTTCGTGTGCGCGGTTTATTAGTACTCGGGCTATGCTACGAGCTATTTCATTCTGTTGAAGGGAGGATTGGGTTGGCTTCAATATAAGAGGTATCGTCATTTATAGTTGAAAATATGTGGTGTCCCCAGTGTCTCTGGGGCTAATCTTTAGTCTATATATTCTAAAGCTCTTTTGCTCTGACCGACTCTTCCGAAAAAAGAGACAAAGTAGGACTAAAGGTGAGTCCACACAGAACAAATCGAACGTCAAGGAGCCCGGTGAAAGGAAGGATAGTTCGTGATTGAAAGCGATCATGAGGAGCTGTGCAATAGTACGTATATTTACGTTACTGACAGGGGAGCCTACTAATTAGTCGTCTCGCCCAAGAATAGGCGTGGTTTTGTGGGGTTTAACGTCCCAAAACCAGTTCTGATTATGAGAGACGCTGTAGTGGAGGGCTCCGGAAATTTAGACCACCTGGGGTTCTTTAACGTGCACTGACATCGCACAGCACACGGGCCTCAACATTTCGCCTCCATCGAAATGCACCCACCGCGGCCGGGATTCGATCCCGCGACCCTCGGATCAGCAGCCGAGTACCATAGCCACTAGACCACCGTGGCTGGGCAATAGGTGTGGTTACACTTAGCCTAAAGCGGAAGGCGGTATATAATTATTGAACTTTGCCAGCAATGTTACACGGGGCAAATTATTGGGGGTTATCCAAGAAAACAGAGTTGGAGTAAAAAAAAAAAAACACGCTGCGGGAGGTGAGGCGAAAAGTAATTGGTGTTCAAAAAAGAGATTGTAATTCGGCAGAGTGAGTCAGAGAACAGGCCACGTTGGCCGTTATGCCAATCAACGTCAAGAGGAAAAATTGACATGGGAGGCAACGTAATGGGGAAGTATAATAATGGATGGATGATTTGGTGAACGAAATGGATACTGAGGTACGGCGAGCGCGGCTGCGAACAGACATGAAGGCAGTGAGAAGAAATTTGAAAACTTGCATCTATAAAATGGGCCACGCACCTGCTTGCTTCGCTGCACATGATGTCATAATATAATACTCTTCACGATTTTGGCCGAGTGGTTGAATCGAGTCACACACGGAATGACTGACAGGCTAAATTTTTCGCGTTTAAGATCAAGAAAGTCTATTGTCTTTAAAACAAAGTCGTCTAACTCAGCACAGGGCAGGATGGAAAGCATTGACGGTAAACAGTTAATAACATCGAAATGTAATCTGTGGTTTTTACTTCTTTTACTAGTACTGCTTCTATGGCACATTTATTATTTACGAAATAGTCGTTGCCCGTTTTGACCTCTAGAACGTCTTGCAATATTCACGAAGTACCAGTGTTGAGGGCCCACATCTCAAATAAAAAAAGAGTACGTGCGGAAAATTTTAGCTAAAAGATCTCTACACTCGAGACATTGTATATTTGAGAACGACGTATGGAGTGAGTCTAAAGCAATAGTCAAGTGAAGCGTAAGCATCTCCTCGACAACAGCATCATTTTGCTCCGCAAGTTCTACCTATCTGTTGATTCGGTCATCTTACCTTGTGGCAGGGTAGCAATAATAGTCACCGATTCTCAAGTAGCTTGCCAAATTTTTCTGAAGGGTAAAATTTACAAGGAAGCCTTACAAATTCTACCTGATACAGCAAAGGAGACTCTACTACAAACATACATCATTTGGACAGCTGGTCCCGTGTCCATGATGGGAAACAAGGCAGCCGATGCTTCCGCCAGAGCTCATGTTAATCGGCCCTTCCCAGAGGACGCACTAAGGAGGAAGGATGAGGTTCCCAAGATATACAGTGACGTGTTAAAGTACTACAGGCTAGGATGAAGAACTTATTCTTCACCTCAACGCAGCTTAACTAGCAAAGAGGCAGTAACACTCAGAAGTTGCAGGACGAACGCTTATGTTCCCGGCATCCCACTTCGCAACATCTCGCCATCAGAACATCCCCAAACCCTATGCCATATGTAATGGCAGGGTGTTGAAAACCCAAGTTCCGCTTTACGAACCGAAGAGCAGCGGGAGGCCAAACTATCATACCCAGAATCGAAGAATCAGCGCAGCCAGGGGTGACGGGCAGGAGAGATGGCGAAAGCGGGAGGCTACCTGAAATAAGGAGTCCGCCCAGCCCGTACGCACACTAGGCTTGCCCGCAACAAACGCTTCTTATCGCTCTCGTCACGGGCAAGATAATCGTGCTCCTCGCTAATGGATGTCATTGTTAAGATCTGCGCGATGCATGACGTCAGCATGTTTAGGTTGCAGCGTCGCTGTATATCAGAAAAGACTGTATCCTACAAACAAGTAACGGCCGATGTAAACCAAGCGTTTCCATGTGGTTTCCACGGACCAGGAGACACTACAGGAGAGCGTGTTCTGAGCAAAATAGTGCAAATGAGGTATCAAAATTGAGAAGCCCTTCGGCTATAGGGAAAATGGGGACAAGCGAAACTTGGCGTGTGGGTGCCAATGTCTTTCTCTTGCTGTAATTATCTCTTCCTTTCTCCTTCGTTTGTTCTTGTTTTCATTCTGCGTATCGTACGTTTTCATATTCTTCATTTGCCGACAATGCAGTAAAGGGCGTGCAATTGTTACATGCCCACGCGTTCCGCTGCCTCCACGGCTTTACGCATTTAAAATCCTGCTCTAAAACGCCCATCTGATGAACCAATAGTGGCGAAATCGTTGAGCGTGCTTGTTTCTGAACTTCGTGGCCGGTGGTTAAAACCCGCCGGCACACGACTGATTTTCGTTCTCGCGAGGGTTACGTTTTCCCGCTTGAGCCACAGCAGCGGAGACTAGCCCAAGAATTATTGAATCAGTAATGATAATAGTAATAATAATTCCTTACAGCTACGAAGGGATATGCAGTGGTGATGAGAACCACTACTTTAGGCCCATGCTCAAAATGTAGACATACAAAACCATTATAGAAAGGAAACCATACAAGAAAAAATGCATTGAATGAGAGAGAGAGAGATAGAGAGAGAGAGCTCTTTATTGAAAGGAAGAGAATTTAGCCGGGTTGAAATATCGCTGACAAGCTACTCGGCGTAGGGAGGGAGTTTGGGGAGATAAAGACGAGACGAAAGAAGTGCAAGAGACAGTGAAAAAGAAAAGAGAAAGAAAAATTGGGCTTTGTGTTTCTGGCTATGGTGACTAACTGCGTCCAAAAATATTTCACGTTTGCATCAACCCGCAGTGAGGTGATAGAATGTGTTGCATGATGGGTGAGTGATGGCAACGACGGAGATAAAGTCAGTTTATCGAGTTGGCCTGTACTATTTAAATATGTAAACAAAAAGTCCTTGAAAAGGCATTGAATGTAGGTTGGAAGGGGTGTATCTCCGGCATATATTCTGTGGAAATAGCCAAAGCAGGCGGTAAAAAGACGGCCGAAGTGAGCGCGGTATATGTATCGTGGACTAGGCAGAAACAGACGACGGCGCATGCATTTTGGGTGTTGTTGCCGGCGTTGTAGGTGCAATGGCCAAATTGTGCTACGTGCATACCAGGGCTGCGGAGAATGGCCGTCTTCTAAGTGCATTCGCACACTCCTTCAAATTATCGAATGCCTTAAAGAGAAATAAATGCCAATCAACTCATCCTTTTCATCTCATCAGTGACGAGTGGAGCACATTCGAACGGCAGGCCGATGCACCTGGTGAATCATCTCTTCGAGGTTAAGTATCGGCCGTTGTACTAATCAAAGTACTTCTTGAAAGGCAAGAAACTCAGGTAAGTTAAGCGGTTAAGAACACAGGAAAAGACATAGCTTTCAGTGATTTGCGGTTAACGAGACGCCTTGTACATGCAGATAAACTAAGCATGTGGAGAAGAACAAGAAATAGTGTAAGGAGCGATAATTCTCTGCTGATAGAAGTGCAATTCTTCAGTTTTGAAAAATAAAGAATTCTTTATCTCGCATTTCGTCGACATGAAAAAAAAATATACGGGACATTATGTGGCGTCAGGACTTGTCCTGGCGCTTCAAGTGAAATTGTAATTCTGTGTTTCATTGTAATTGCTTAGTTTAGGCAATTTGTGGGAGGAAAAGGGGGGCTATAGCTTCGTACGCTTCGCGAGATACATATGTATTTGAAAATTGATTGTTCTTTGATTCCACCGAGTACGCTTTATTTGGTTTATTCCACCTATACAAACATGTGAATGCAGGAAATTTTATTGTAGAAACGACAAAGTCAGCCTGAAGTTCCAATACAGGCTGAAAGGAAAGGGTGTTTTTCGTAACTGGCAGGGCAGTTTGTTTCCATTTCCCACAGAAGGTGTGTTTGTTGCACTAACCTATAAACGACCTGTTTCCACATGGCTTAACATTGTCAAAAGGACAAAAACGCTGTGGTTCGATAAAGGACTCCTTACTAACTCCGTTCTCTTCTTGAAACAGCTGGAGGACATAGTTAAAAAGGCCAATTGGCCGGAAGATCGTGTCGTACCATACACCTGGGTGTTCTTAACATTAAGTGAAAGAGATGACAGTCGGGTTTTAATTAACATTTATGATAAACACTCCCAGCACCTGACGCATGGAGGCGTTAAAGGTCATGTTTGACGTCTAGAGCAGCTAGATCTATCCGTTGTCTTGACGAAGAGTAGCTGGCAGCATGTCGGGATAATGTGATAACGCCATTCTGAATTTCCGGCGCGTTTATATGAGAGGGCAAAATGTAGTGCACTGATATCACAGCGGCCTTGGTACAATACCGGTTATCGAAATATTCCGAATAGGATAACTGGAATGATCGGTTATTCGAATTTGTATTCTGGTTTTGTTCTCCCAATATTTTGATGTCCTTATAAACAGATGTCCCTGTTCCTATAGATGACTCTAAATTATCGCTATCGGTCCACCTCTATCTTGTAGGTTCTCAATTTCTAGTCCTTTTCCAAAGCCTTCGTTTAAACTTCGTATCTCCCTTCCTTATGTTTCTTCTCTCAGAAGAGCTCTAGTTCACGCAATCTTGCTTCAAAATTCACTCTGTACCAGACTTCTGGTGCAGTGCGAATATGACTATGGTGCAATATGACTTCATAACGAAAGGAGGGCAGTCCCCAATTACAGCTTCATAGGTATGCTGGAGAACTACAGTGATTAACCATCATACTACTACGCCCGAAATTTTCTTAACATTGCCCCAATACAGTAAATGTATGCCGACCTGGCACGTTATGGCGTCCTCCTTGAATAAACTATTGATGACACCAAATATTGAAGCCCTCAGTTTCGAATAACCGGCTGACCAATTATTTAAGCCGCGTAATCTATCCATCCACTTCAGGAAAGCCGGAAAACGAATAACCCGTTTTAAAGCCGGACTCACTTCCCTCCGGTTAAATCGGACAGTCGGTTTAACTAATATTTACAGGCACTTCGTACGGCCCCAGGGCCGTCGGATATTTTCTGTCAAGTCAAGCTACTTAGTGTAACATGCTCTGATGGCTGTAACACCTAGCGTCATAGTTTGTCAAGTGGCGCTCCCGAATTCACCCGCAGGCTGTGGATGTGGCTGCCCCGCCACGGTGGGCTACTGGCTATGGTACTCAGAATGCTGATCCGAGGTTCGCGGCATCGAATCCGGCTGGGGCGGCTGCATTTCGGTGGAGGCGAAATGTTGAGACCCGTGTGCTGTGCGATGTCAGTGCACGTTAAAGAACCCCAGATGGTCTAAATTTCCGGAGCCCTCCACTACGGCGTGTCTCATAATCAGAGCTGGCTTTGCGACGTTAAACAGCACATAATACGGGTGTGGCTGGAAGATGCAGATGCTACGTAACAGATGTAAGAAACGCCCAGGCCTTGCGTAGTGCACTCGACACACTGTAAGCGTGAAATGGCCATGTGCTCGGTCGTCCTTCTTTTTCTTGGGTTACTTAAATTCGGAAAGATTCCGTCTTTCAGTTACTCCACTTCAACCGCCCGACCAAACCAAGCGAGCTACTATCACTGGTGGTACGGGTCTTACACGTCAACGTTATACAGGCCTATTGGAGGCAATATATATGTACATAACAGCGATCCGGAGCATTTAATTAGTACACGCACATTCGACTGGTTTTAACGTTAGTAAATAGAAAATCAATGTTTTTGAGAAGGTGTCGAAGAGGCCCCGAGCGTTAAATCAAGGCGACACATGTCGCGGCTCTGTAGCCGGCTTTAAATCAAAAGTAATAAATGTTCCCAACAGGTGGCACGAAAGCAGGACGAACCCGGGAAATTTGAATTTAATTCAGGAAAATATCCGTTGCATCCATCATGGGAGGAGTGAGAGGGAAGGGGGAGAAGTGAGGGTGTTACGTGTCAGGTGTGGGAGAACACTATCGTGTTTCCACGTCATTTGCAGCGAAGCAAGCAGACATGCTGCCATTTTCCCGTCTTTTTTTCCCGTTTCTGCTTGACCTTCCCTTATCTGTCCCCTGTTGTCGTGTTGTTCTCTTTTGCGCTTCCTCTTTCTCTATAGTCGTCGCCTTGTTCTTCGTTGTTGTCGTCCTGCTTTCTTCCCCTCTCCCACTTCTTCGCTGTCTTGTCGTCCTCCTTCCGGTGATCTCCTGCTTATACGACTTCATCTTCGTCCTTGCCTTTCTCTTTTCCTATTTTCTTCCTCTCCTGCTCTTCCTTTTTCCTCGTCTTCGTCTGCGAAACTCCAGTTGACGGCTGACAACACCGCACCTTCTGTACAAGGGAACGTCGTGCCATTGCCACTAGGATACACCAAATTCAAGATTTGTAGACTCGCCTGCCGGTCCTTCTGATGTTAATGTAGGGTGTTTATTGCTTACAAATTCCACTTTAGGGGCAGGGGGCTACTAATTAACGCTATGTTTTCGTACCGAACATACGCTATGATTGACGCAAGTCTTATGAAGGAATCCACAAATTTAAACCGCCTGGGCTACTTTAACATACACTAAAACACAGTGTTTGCGGGCCTCTAGCGCTTTTTCGTCAGCGAAAAATGCGACGACCACGGATGAAGTCGAACCGGCGTCCTTCGGGTCAGCTTATATAACGACAGTAGCCCAATGTAGCGACAGTAGCAATGCAGTGGACGATGGGTTTTAAATATCACCGTGAGACCGGTGATCTTGGGAAGCTTGGAGAATGCTGATCAAGGCCGTGATCAAGGCCATGAAGACATATTAGAAAGATGAGGACCGTCTTAGGGCCGCATTTGCTTCGCATGCTCGCGCCTGTCCATACCTTTTTTCTATGCATCGAGATATATAGCGTAGTTATGGAGTACCGTGCGTGGTGACTGACATACCTGTATATAGGGCGCACTGATTATTAGGGCGTCCCATTTTAACGTAACCACATTTAGAATAGCGAACTTTGCCTACTCAACGTGGTCTTTCAAATGAGCCGTTGTCTCTTCGGCGAAATATGATTATAGTGTGGTAACCTTCTAAGTCAAAATGGTTTCGAACTATACGCGACAAATTCTTTTGTTTATTGCTTGAACGCAGTCAGCCGCTAACTTATCAGAAGACGCCCACACAAAGTACACGATTTAATTGATGATGCGCTTGAATGGCGAAAAAACAGTCTGGTAGGAAACCGTTGTGTTAATTGCGCTCAGTAAGAATAATAACATGCACGTGTATTATATTTCGAAGACCGCCCTTCTATGTTTTAACGTATAGGCCAGCTCAGTGGGCAATCAAACAACGTTTATTCTACCTTTTCAAGCAACAAGGCGAGACAGAACTGTGCTTTGGAAATGGTATACTTAAATATCCGTTCGTTAATGAGTGACGAAGCAACCTAGCTGTCCGTCAGCCATGCTGTCTTGAGGCCACGTGAGCTGCCAAAGTAGCATACTCTCTTTTTCTCTCAGCTCCACATCTTAGCGCTTGCGCAACTAAAACAGGCGTGGGTGCTTGCCATATATTTCAGTTATATTTATTATATATATTCTGTTCTGTTAAACGCGGCCTGCGCTGCGGGTAACAGAAAGTGATAACAGCGCTCCCCGCAAACAATCAAAAGGAGCGTGCGTGTCAATATGGTCAATTTGTTTTCGCTGAAACATTTACTGGTACAGATGATGGATGGTAGCGAAATGGTAGCATATGGAGGTTCCGTTTTCTGAATTAATTACAATTGCAATGCTTCAATATTATCTTATCCACTTTGCATACATATTTAAACGCTAAATTTGGATTGTATAGATCACCACGACGAAAAGATGGTTTTGAGCTGGAGGTTTCGCGCCGAGTCGAAGCTACGTAGCCCAAGAATCTTCTCTCAATTTGCGAATCATACTTGCAAATCAGTTCTCATACCAGGGAGAGGTTCATGTTTTAATTCATGATATCAGCATTCCAGTAGTGATTATGATGACGTCAGTGGATATTTAAATTATATTTAGGGATAACAACGATGAGAGTTTAACACTTATATGTAGGTCATCCGTGATAAGCGTCACAGATCGCAGTCGACATTTACAGTGGAATGTCGGAGCTATCGAATGACGACCTTTGAAAGTCGTAGAGATCAACGCCCAGTATCCATGCTCTTGCAGAAGATATTCAGGTTCATGCTGAGGCTGATATATATCTGCTCCAACAGCTGTGCTTGAAGTAGTAAATGATGTCTTGATGGTTGGGACGTGGTACCGCCTTAAGTTCTGCCAGAGGAGCCAAGTAGGCTTGTATATCAAGCGAATACATAAAACTATTATACCCATCTTTATGCGCACTCTAATGGAGGCTCACTTCGTGCCGATGCATTGCAGTACGTATGTATAATACAAAACCATAGTTGCTCAGATTGCCTAGTGGGCGGAAGAAAAAAATCCAACGCAGACATATGTCACAACCATGGGCGCATGATGTGATGAGTGGAGCAGATAGAATATGCGAATAATTCGTCCGAACACAAAGGGTTTATATGCTTACAGCAGACTTATGGTACTTATGGTTATGCAACTATGGAGTCCTCTGCTTATGGCAAACTATCATGCGTCACGTCAAGCGAGGGCGAGTGAAAGAATATAAAACCTCTAGCATGGGCGGCATACACATTTCTAGCGAAACAACTGTGATCCTATTCTGGCCACAGAAGCTTTAGCAAGGTGCTGCTTACAGTCAATGCGTGTATAGATAATATAAGTTACGGTCTCACTAGGAGCTACAACACATATTGACTGCGCACTTGTTTTGATTTGTTCTCGGTAGTCGCCTTTATAATTTCCTGGTGACTCAAAAAACAGGTGGCGCGTATCTTGAGTGCTGCTTCGGGAATGTTGCGGACTATTCCACGAAATTTTCATTCCCGATGCCCATATTTCAGTGCCTTTCAAAACACCAGTGATAACGTCGGATCGCACTATGACGAATGTGCAAAAGCCGACTGCCGTTCACTGCCGCTAGGCATTTACCGTCGACCGATGATTGTCCCGCCGTTATCGCCTGGCCGTGTGGTTTGCTTTTCTAAGCGGGGCACTGCTTCGCGCAAAGCACAGCTCGACTGTGAATGCTGCGAATGCTGCTGCGTCGTTCACTGTGACAACCAAGTATCAAATAAAATAGTCAGGTGCTTCCCGAACCATGTACCGAACGGGGGCGTTCGGTAGATGGCCTGCGAAGCACCAGCTCCTAGCCAAGCTCGCGCCGTTGAGAAGGCGTCGATGAGAAGGCTGACCGGTGAGCTAACCAGAGGCAGCAAGGCCTAGCACCAGAGTACAGGCCTGTTGCCGGAAAGACATTTTTTCGGTGTTGAAAAACGTTTGATGGCAAGGTACCCTAGGAAATCGTCGTCCTATGCACAAAGCAGACGACTTTAGGCGTGGGAACTGTAAGGCACTTCGGTTCTAATTTGGAGGGAAAGCGACGGGCCACGGGAGAGCCAACTCCTGTAGAGCAACGCGCTATCCATAGAAGTATCATCCCAAAAAAGAATAAGAAAATTACAGCATATCCACGGAGTGAATGATGTTGAGTGGGCGAAGCTCGGGAGGTTCATCGTAGATCGTGCCGAGTTCCGGATTAACTTAGTTAACGCGCACGCTACGAATCTTCATGGTTCAACTATGCACAAGTGAAATCTCCCACCGGCACTTCATTGCAAGTCAAGATCCAGTGCCTATATATATATATATATATATATATATATATATATATATATATATATATATATATATATATATATATATATATATATGGGTTGCCGGTGAACGCTTCTCCAACGCGAGCCGTCGGTATTTCTCAGTCAAGAAACTCGCTAGGAGACGCTGCCTGCGCCAACGTTGTCTCTCGCGGGTGAGGGCGCGTTCTCCTTCTTTGCGAGCTGGTACAGCGTTCCTCTAAGAAGGAGCGTTTCCATAGTCAACGCGCGCTTTTCGCTCTTTCTCTGTCTCTCTCTCTCACAAGACAGCAGAGGCACGCGCCGGGAGAGAGAGAGCGAGGCACGCGCCGGGAGGCACGCGGGTTACGCCTGACGACGACGCCTGACAAAGACTAAGAGGAGCTTCGCCCCTAAAAGAAACTTCCGCGGTTTGCCTGGCGTCCACCACGATATTGGTACCGTGACATGCCACACTAATGTTTCTTCTCTTGATTTACCCCGCGGTCCTTGGAGAACTGGAACCAGCTTCCACGTCCACACAAAACGTCGCTTCTTTCTTTGAAGAATTTAGTGTTGTGCAAAGTTATAGCTTCGTGTTCTGTAAGAACTACATGTAAGAGAACAATGCCTCTTGCAATTATTCAGGTGACATTTGGTAACCATGAACTTTACTATTTCTTTGTAAGTACTTTCCTCAGTAAAACACTTCAGGCCTTAAAGGTACGCAGAAGGAAATGGATACATAAATGTGTCGCACGCATTACCATCTCAGTATACACAAGCGTCCTTCAAGGTTAAGTGAACTTTTTATTGATATTTTATCTGCCTCAGAAAAACCAAGCATCCTTTCTTGCAGCCCTTTGTACTAGCATTGCAATACAGAGCCCGGGACATCCTTAGATTCCTCTGCAATGCCACGAGTACAGCGCCTACAAAAAAAAAAAACGGAAGTGAGAGCAATAAATGAATAAATGTAGGCTTATTTTGTGGCTACACGCGTACATAAAATGTGTTTTGTTTTAGATGGGAAGCATTTGTTAGCGAACTTCGGCTACTTTGAGCGTATCATCTATCCCTTTAGCGGCCTACGACTTTGTGCTCTCCTGGCCGTTTCGTTAATGATATGTACACGAAAACTGGTATGCAACAACGTGTCTTCATGAGGAACATAAATGACAGGATCATAACAAGAAAATCAATATATGCGTGTCATGAGCGACATGATGTACTTGCCACGTTCTTGGTGCTCTTGCAGCCGTTTCGTTAACTTGATATATACCAAAATTGGTATTTCGAGACAACAATGTATGACGACTATGGTGACACGTTCTAAGAACATCAAAATCATGACATGCATGTCATGAATGGCATAAATTACATGCCACGCATTTCGTTAATGGGATTTATACGAAAATTGCTATTGCACAACACGACTGCACGACAAACTGTGTAAATGACAGCTCATAACATTATAATCATGACATGCGTGTCTTGATCGTCATCGGTATACCGAGACAACAATGCAGATCCATTTTACGTTGCTGATACGTGCTTCGCATTAGCTTGATTCCCACCGCACGTGGGATCTGCCATTTTTTATACCAGCCACGTGAAAGGAACCCTTCTTCACGCTCCTAATATTCATAAAAATTCGAACCAGAAATTCAGAATTTCATGAATTAAGAAGTGCTTTTCGCTTTCAGCCTAAGGAAGTGTTGGGAAAATATTTCCTCATGGCACAATATCTCATCGACTTTTCCTAAACGTCGCATTCACCTATAGGTACATGTGCCGCCTTGGTGGACCACCAACCAATACTGTGACAAGTGTTGGGCATACGAAACTGTCGAACACATTTTAATGGAACGCCCGGCATAGAGAGAAGAAATAACTTATCTCAACACTAGCTTAAGTGCTGATTCCCAAGTACCACTAAATCTCAAACGAACACTAGGTCCTGTGTCATCCCCAACCGTGCAACGTCAAGTTCTAAAATCTGTTCAAGTTTCCGGAAGACATAAACATGATTAATAAGCTTTCAAAAGATCTATATACATTGCAACAACTGATATACTTTCTGTACTTGACCTGTACAAAGCTTTTTTTCTTTTCTGCTCTCCTACCTATGGGGCCTTTAATCGGTTATCTCCCTTCCTATGCAGATTAGCATGCAGACGCCCATTTCTACGCCGGCAGAATTCTCTGTTTTTCAATAAAGTGCTCTTTCTCTTCCTCTCAGGGCACGCTTCCTCCGCAGCTTTCTTTGAACCAGGTGAATCGCTAAGTTACATGTACTGAATGGGCTTCTGAGAGGTATTTTTAGACTCAAATATATGTATATAGGTATCATGCGTTCTTACGCCTGAACGCTAATGAATGAGTTGAGGCGGCGTTAAGCCTTGACACAGCTGTTTCCTAGCGGCACTTGCTCGATAGTTTCGTGTCGGCTTCGTCTACTGTGTGTCTTGTCCACGCACGACCAACACAGAGAATGGTAGTTGCATCCGTGCAGTCGTTAAACCCATTTTCTTGCTTTATACTCACGTTGGACATCCAGGTATGAGCCGCACGTATATTCTTAAATTTTCAGTAATCACTATTTATGCATTACTCGTATATTGAAGCGCCACTTCAGTGTAAATGGCCTACGCTCCAGTATGAAATCTACCATGTCCGACTCCCAACATGTCTTCTTTGGGCTACTTATATTTCTTAGAGGTTTTTTTTATGTAACAGTTTTGAGACTTCATTTATTTATTATGCTAATGCCACAAGTCATTAGTATAAAAACAGTAGCCCAGTGAATTTTATCTGCCCGGTGTCCTTATAGTGTCCTTATACGAACTTCATATTTTTAATGTTTAAGTTCGTGACGTTTCTTATGTAACAGTGCCTCGTCGCGGTGATCACGTGGCTATGGCAGTCGGCTGCTCATCCGAAGGTCGTCGGATCGAATCCCGGCCGAGGCGGCTGCATCAGTCCTGCTATAATAATCGCACACATCAGTCCTGGTATAATAAAAATACTGAAAGGGGAAATTATCATCCGCCCGTTTGTAGCAAAAGGACCAGGAGCAGGACCAATTTTTAGGGAGCTACGGAGCTTTAACTTCTGAGAAATCCGTATGGATTTCCTTGTAGCTTTGTGCTACAAATGGGTAGGTGCTAACTTTTCCTTTCGTAAACGTTACTCCACCTGGCGGGTTTCTGCAGAACTCATTCGCCAATAATAATAATAATAATAATAATAATAATAATAATAATAATAATAATAATAATAATAATAATAAATTAAGTTTAGTGATGGAGAAAACAGGTAACACCCAGTGACTGCAATAAGGGTTAATGTTAAAAGTGATTAATATATAAATATGCACCATCCACCGAACTTGTTTTGTTTGGGTTAAATGCGTGTTTTATTTTGCACTCATCGTGCTAGATTAGTGGCTAGGTGTAGGCTTACGAAGCTCGAGGCCGAGGGTACGAGTCCCGGACATAGTGGCCACGCTTCGTTGGGGGCAAACCTTAAGGAACTCAAGGTGGTCAAAAATAATCCGGAGTTCTTCACTGCAGGGGGCGCCTCATAACCATATCGTTGTTTTGGGACATAAAATTCCATAATTATTACTGTTTTGACCAGTTCGCTTTGGAGTGAATTAGGGGAACGATTGCTACTAAGCTATAACGGCTTCTATTGCGAATAGAAAGTACATTCAACGTGCAACGATAGTAATGTGTTCTTTCGATTTTTTGTAGAAACCGTTGTACGTTGGGGCAGATTCCACGTGAGCATATTCAAGGTATTTTAAACTGTGTACTTCAGTGCACAGTTTGAAGACTGAAGTGCAGAGTTTTGACCGAGGAGGCAGGCTAGCCCCGCCACCTCCCTCCTCTTCCCTGCGTGTATCTCACCAATATCTCAAAAGCTATACGTTACTCTGCTAGTAGAGCATTGCGCCAGATCGGTTTACGTAGGAATGAAAGCTTCCGTAATTCCACTCTGTTGAACCAAGGTCACTCCGAAATACCTGTACGACATGTCTTCAAGGTCACTCAGAAATGGTCACAAAGGTCACTCCGAAATGTCTGTACGACATGTCCTTGTGACTGAACTTTGCTGCTATGGTCTCCACTGAGAGCTCGAATATCTGCCCGTATCTTGAGCTCTGTTTTTAAGACTTTTCTTTATTAAAAAGCTTCTCTCAAGTCTTGGCAGTCCGGGCTTTCTAGCAACAATCCTTGCGTCGCGCGAGATAGATATGACGTGGTCTCTTCCAGCCTCGCTCGCTGAAGTCGTCACATCAATATATGGACGCCTTGCCTTCCAATACAGTGGAAACAAGGAACAACTAAGGTTTGTTTACAATAACTGTGCGTGTATACTAGAGTGTATTGCATAAGTGCTGGAGTGCGACTGTAGATTTAAAAGGGCCAAGTGATGGTAGCGCATGCACTGAGGCTATAAGCCTTGCTAACCAAAACCTTGCGTGCTATTTGCTGCACTTGTCGTTTGAGTACCTCGCAGCGAATGTGTGAATTTAAATGTATATTGTTATCTGATGAAAAAAAGAATTACGCTGTCAAGCATAGCATTTTTAGCAATGACTATGGAAACATGTCGTTTAACAATGATTCCTTAAACTATTTTTTAGACTAAAGGGAGCACTGTACAATGAATACGTACGACAAGCTTTCATTCATCGCCTTCCGGTCCTCTGGAGTGATGGCTAGAAAATGTTGAGCGCCAAATCTGTGAAAGAAATTATCGGCATGTTGTATAATAAGAGAGGCACATACATCATTGGTGTCTTCAAAGAATAAAACCTTATATCCTGCGACCACATCTATATTTCTAAGGAATGGAATTTGCCGAGGATAACCGAACCCCTTCTCTTGCGTTAGCTTCCCGGTCGCGCGATATTGTTTACGTTTCCTTTAAAGGGGTCCTGTCATAACCCTAGTGTCCGCCTAACTAGTCTCGTGTTATTAATCGTCTAATTAGGTAGGACTTTATTAGTCTTAAACTAATTAGCATACGTCGAATTAGGCATAGGGGCTTGACTGAATTAGTTAATATATATTATTGCTTGATTTAGCTAATGGTATCTTAATTAAGCACGCCCAAATTTCTCTAAGCTTTGTTTCACGATACCTAAATATTTGAACCTAATGAAGCTTTGCTAAATTAGCTTCACCTAATGAGACATGATCTAATTAGTATTAACCTTATCTGTCTTGAATTTATTAGTCTCAGGTAATTAATCCTGCATTATTTAGTCTTAGCTTTTCCGGCTTGACTTAATTTGTCATAACCTAATTAGATTTGAAGTAGCTAAGCGCGGCCTAATTAGCCTGGCTAAACTAGGCTTCGCCTAATTAGTCCTAATTATGCCCGACTGAATTAACTAAATTAGGCCTCGCCCTACAGAGCTTCGGAAGCTTAAATTGGGTTTACTATAGCCTGGCATGGTTATTCTAGCATTACATAACCTAGCGTATTTTTCTGCGAGTGCCAGTTTTACCAATAGATGAAACAGCTTAGTAGCGCGTATGTTCACACTTTAAATTATTCCGCTAATCCATCCGCCTCACCACAGCTTAGCGTATTTTATTCCACATTAATCCATCTAACCTTGCTGCCGGAGTCCTGTTGGTCTTCTTTTTGAGTCATATTAGTCACCCGTTTGCGCCCAGGCTGATTAACCTGTCTGCAATCACTAATCCACTACTAAACAACTTTGGGCTTGGTAGAACAGCGTGGATTAGTGGTAGTTGGTAGTTCCTCAGTTTATGTCGACGCTGTCGTATTTGCACGTCCAAGGCAAGCAGCGCACAGACAAAGCATGCGCACAGCTACGAGTCTAAAAGTGTGTGATGAACGAACACAGCTTCGGAGGATCGAAAAAAAACAACAAAGAACTGCTGTGATCGCCAGGGCACACGCGACCGAGCTCAGGCGCGGAGTGGACAGGCGGCCACAGGTGTGTGCTGCCAACAGCCCCCGGTAGTCACGCGCTTTTAATCAGCCACTGTTATACGACGCTGAAGCTCGATAACGTGACGTGGTGGGCAGGGAACCTCCTACAACACCGTCCAGAACAGCTCTATAGTTTGTACTGCGCAGGCTTGAGATAGAACTAGAAAGGCAGGCTTTCCGGTCGCAATTTCTCCGCTTCTAACAAGTCCTTCTCAAAAATTATTTGGGCTGTGAATTCCTGAGACACTTTCAAATACTAACCCACCCGCTTTCAAAGCGAAGCCTTAGGGGTGTTTCATTTCCCTTTTATTGCCAATAGTAGTTAATTTTTGCTTTTTATTTAGAAATTAGCCGCCTGCAACAATTCAGAGGTGTAGGCAGCGTGTAGGTAATTACATTATTTTTATTTTTTAAGAATGTACTGCTCACCTTTGTCTTTATGTATTTATGTGTTTGTACTTTCTATGTATCCGCTTTGAATTATCACTAGGAAATTGCAGTCAGAAACTATAACCATTTCCATCCTTGCGTGTACGCGACAATTGAAAAATCCATGCCTTCTCCTGAAGGGGACTGCCCCGCCACGGTGGTCTAGTGGTTATGGCACTCGGCTGCAGATCCGAAGGTCGCGGGATCGAATCCCGGCCGCAGCGGCTGCATTTCGATGGAGGCGAAGAGGCCCGTGTGCTGTGCGATGTCAATGCACGTTAAAGAACCCCAGGTGGTCGAAATTTCCGGAGACCTCCACTAAGGCGTCTCATACTCAGAGCTGGTTTTGGATCGTTAAATCCCACAAATCAAATCACATCCTGAAGAGGACTGGGACGAGCAAATATTGCGCTTGCACAGGAACACTATTCGAAAGAAGCAAAACACCTTCACGGGACATGTGCTTTACCTTTCTGCTCCCAAACTGTGGGAAGCTGTCAATAAGCCATCGTCGCCAGGTGGCAGTGTGGGCCGTAGGGCCAGCACTGTGTTGCTCCCACGTCTGGAGCCGCAAGCCCTCATGCGTTTTCTTCAGCTCCTTCAGAGTCTTTCCCCCCTCTCTCTCTCGTTGCGCCGAGGGAAGCGCGTTGCCTCGCGTTTGTGCGGACGGAGGGACAGCGGAGGGATAGCGTTACACAGGCTAGTCAAAGAGCTGCTTCGCATCTAAAAAACAATGTTACTTACATGGTAGTTGTTGCACTTGCAGTGCCCCAGAAGGTATCGCTTCCATAGATATGCCTTACCAAAGCAGCGCTAACTCCAGTGCTGCAAAACGTTCCTTGTGTTGAGACCTCTGCGTGTAAGTTACAATAGTTACCTCGATGTGTGAGCTAACATAAAGATCCGCGATAGTTCTAGCCCCCCTATCTGCTGTGTGATATTGCAAATACTTCGCTGGCATTATTACTGGGAGCAGGATTTTTTTAGAGGTACGTGTTTCACGACTCCTTGTTTGCAATATGTAAAAGGCGGTAGCAATCAATCGAACAGTACAACCCGTTCGACTGATGGCTACCGCAATCAATCGGACAACAGAAGGAGAACAGAAGTTACCGTGGGCAAACAAGTTATTACGCCTCCGACCTGAGCGCTTCATGCATAGAGTGTACGCTGTTAGCATGTCTCCACTTTGGCATTCGCTTACAGAAAAGTTACGTGATATCAGACTACACTGAGACAAGCGCTGTCGTCTGATGCCTTAGAGTATATTTCGGTGATAAGGTTTGAATACAGATGGCCCTGATTAGCTTCTGTCTAGACCGAAAACTTGTGCACTACTTCCGAGAATAGCTACATTATATTAATTGCCTATTTTAGTCTATTTCGCCTTCATTTGAGTTAGAGGAGATTCTGTAAAAACGGGGAGCAATGCCACTCGGCTTGTTCCCTGAATCGTAATATTAAAAAGGCATTATAACCGTTCATAATTTTACTTTCTTACGCGAGATCGCGCTACCGCGGAGTGAAATTTTCAGGGCTAAGATTACTTTGTTGATTTCCGCAATGTGCCGAAATATGATGCTTTGACACCTCTCATGCTGCACACTCCCGGTCAAACCGTCTGTGGGGCTGTTTGTGACCAAAGTTCTTCGACAAAAAGGAGGGCAACTAGGAATCATTTGAAGACATAGCAGTAAGTCAGATTTATATTATTCATTCAAGCTCTAACATGTGGCCGTTACATTTCTTAGTTCTGCTAGAGGTGCCTTTCAAACATGTTCTTTCATTTAGCGCACTCATGAAGACTATACTGTGGCTACTGAACTTTATTCAAGACAGATTTTAGGCGGCACACCATCAAACACACCAGAGCTTCCTGAAGGTGCGTAGTAACATATTTGAGACGGTGGAACCAATTATCGAGCAGTTAACGGCTGCAAAAATCTTACAACCGAAATCAAGCGCCGTATGCTGGTTAATGAGTCAAAACTGAGTCTTTCTAATATAGAGCCTGGCCCAACGGTATGAGCAGGATGCGTCACACCATTTTCTAAGGAATCATGTGTTCGACTGGAAGGGCTGCAATTATAATAATAATAATAATAATAATAAAAATGGATGCGAATGAATTTTGCTTCTTGTCTAGAAGACTACGCTAGGATCAAAGAAAGAATACCATACACGTACATTTGCAGAGAATTAAAAAAAAATTGCAAATAAAAACATTAGATTGAACGTTATCAATCAAAAACAAATACCTGATAACATATGTTACGTTATATAAATGATACGCTTTCCATACTTATGAACTAATGATTTGTGTGAATGATAGTAAAATGCAAGCCAACCACAATTCTAGGTAGTATATACATCAAAGGGGGGCGGAGTTAAAATAAAGAGCTTGTGCTTATCCCTACGCACCTAACGCACCAAGTTTGTGTCTCCCTTCTGTAGTTATCAAGTCGAATGTTCTGTATGGGTTTCTTGTACTCTGAGGCCTGAAATTGGGAAGGCACACTATGAGCATATTATTCAAGTGCACACCTCAACAGAACTTTGTAGTATGAAACCATTTGCACATATTTAATTTTCCTGTTATGTTCATCTGCGCTCGAAGGAATCGTGCATTTAGGCCATGCAACAGCAAGGGCCATTTGTCTTGTTCTCTTTTGCGCACTTGAAAACTCGCCTCTTGCTAATTGTCTATTCGTAAAGCTGTGCTACTTTACAAGCCGTGCGGCGTTTGAGGGCGAACAAAAAAAAGGAATTAAAGTTCATTGTCTGTCTGTCTGTCTGTCGCCCGCCATCCCGCCCTGTGAACCTGAACGTCCAGTGAAGCTGTTTCGAACACCACACGTGCTGATTATGCGGTTTTCATTGCCCACGAGGGCTTGGAATGACGTCAAACGGCGCTTTGGAAAGGAGCCGCAACCTAATGTTTACCGGTAACGCGTGGGAGAGTTTTCTCATTCTTCAGTGGTGCCTTATTATGCGCCATGCGGTTTTGATGGTTGTATTGTCGTTTTCTTTCTTTGTGTTTCGGGCTATCTTCGGCCACGGCAGTGAGCCAAGGTTTCCTAGCCAGAGCTTCGGGGTCTAGTCATGTAGGCTCCGAATGTAGTTATATTATTTCAGTCCTTAATACCAGTTTCGACATTTTCTTTTACCGAAAAGCCCTCCTTTGAGCAGGATTATTATGGAAGAATGCTTAGTTCTATGCTGTGTGCCTGAGAAAGGGAAAATTAGCATCCAGCCGTTTTGTAGCACAAGGCTACAAGTACTCCGGACCAGGACGAATATTTAGGCAACTGAAGCTTTCATTTCTGAGAAATCCGTATGGATTTCCTTGTAGCCTTGTGCTACAAAACGGGTGGATGCTAATTTTTTTCTTTCACAAACATTACTCCACCTTGCGTGTTTCTGCAGAACTCATTTGCTTGTGTGCCTGATTGCAAAGAAACATATACACTTCGCATTCAATTGTAAAGCTGGGGTTTTGTCTTTACGCCACGACATTTTCCAACCACCGAGAGGTTTAAAGCTTAGCTGTAACAAATTTTTAAGCAGATGGATTGAAGTTTTATCTCACTTCGTTCCTTGTCGTTCTTCCATGGGTGACATTTGTGTGTCTAAATGATGTTCACAACGGGACGTAGCAGCGAAGTCGCAGTTTACCCATACTGCCGAAGGAATGAGAAGGATAGCGACGCGTGGATTTCTAGTCTTCTCTCATACGGATTAAGACTAGCAACGTTCTGTTTATTTTTTAATGATGTCCTTAACGTACTATGTTGTACAGTCGAGCGTGATTTGAAGCTTACTAAGCGAGCGTTGACCAAGAACAACGACAGCACCATGGCCGAGATTTCTCTTTCGAGGAAAAAAAAGGTATCGGGTCAGCTTTCCATCCTCTTTTTGCTGTTCCTTAAGCGGCGATTACCATCGTCCCCTAGCATGAAAATATGATGCTGCCTTGTATACGCTTAATCTTAGCGAATACAAAAAAATAAACAGAGAGTGTGGGCTGTTTTTCATGAAGGCGAGTGTTGTAGCGCAGAATAGCCAACAAGGGGGAGAAAAATGAAATATCTTGATTTTCATGCTTCCGATTCGGGCTGCTTGGGGCTTGGGATCCACAGCCGGTAGATACTCGCGCGATAACCTTGAAATTGCGCTCAACTGTACGTTAAGGAGCTGAGCGGGTGAAAATGTAAAACAAGGTTACGACGCACAGGAATGGATTTGATAATTAACAACCAATGGAATAAGATAAAAATGCAACAGGTAGATTCTATCAACATTTGAAGGGAAAAGGGTAGTGTTTAAATTAGCTTTAAGCATTGAATAAACCAAAAATAAGACATAAACTAGTGGTCATGTCATCAACCGAAATAAATAAAATACAAACAAACGCAATAGCCAACACACTTGAGAATATCAAATACTTACCTACTCAAAGACGCCCCGCCACGGTGGTTGAGTGGTTACGGCACTCGGTTGCAGATCCGAAGGTCGCGGGATCGAATCCCAGCCGCGGCGGATGCATTTAGATGGAGGCGCAATGTTCAGGCCCGTGTGCTGTGCGGTGTGAGTGCACGTTAAAGAACCCCACGTGGTGTGAATTTCCGGAGACCTCCACTACGGCGTCTCTCATAATCAGAGCTGGCTTTGGGACGTTAAATCTCACAAATTGACCAAACCTACTCAAAAACGGCAATTTATTATTCGCAAGTGCATTCTTATGAAGAGTGGTGTGAGTGAAGATTACAATTAAACTAGGTAAGTTGTTCCAGTTGATATAAGCCCTATGTAGGAATGACTGTGAAAATGCAAGGGCATATTAGGGGAGTCCATGTGCTTCCGTTTTGCGCCATCGAACTGTGGGATCACATCGCGCGTTGATAGGAAGTGTGCATAACACCAGGCTACACGTTCTTCACGCTTATAGAGTGCGGACACGCACGAAAGCGCACTTTCCATTGAGCGCGACTGGCCTTTTTCCCAAGCTCTTGGGCTGGTGGTCCGATCAAGACAGTGCTACGCAGTAGAAGCCTCGCCCCCTACTGGTGCGAACACCGGAGCTTTAAACACCGTAAGAGTGCCGCGCCCTGTCCTGATGAATGGGTAAACACAGGCATCCTCCGCGGAAGGCAGCTCAGTGATTCTAGCATATTGCCAAATTCAAACGGTGTTTATCAATAGCACCTCACCGCTTACGCTGCAGCAGAAGACGCTTCGGTGGCCGAGTTGTATGGGGCACGCGCATGGTGAACGAGAGTCCGCGCGTTCGGCTTCCAGTCCGGATGCCAGGAAAAACCAGATTCATTGATAGACACATTTCAATCCGTCGCTACTCTCCAGCTTCCTGACGCATGCACCCCGGAATCGGCGGAGGCGGTGGCAATCGCGCTTACCCTAGCACGCAAAAATGCCCGGTACGTCCTTACCGACTCAAAGACTGCACTCCTAAATTTCGCGCGTGCCCGAGTACACGAGCCAGCCTTCACAATTCTCAACTCGCCCTGCATAAACCCGCCCCGCTATGTAGAGCTGATCTCGGTGCCTGCGCACTCCGGGAACCCCGGCAACGAAGCCGCCAATGACCACGCCCGAGGTCTCATCAACCGGGCGGTGGTGGAATCGGAGTCGGACTCTTCCCGGGAGCGCATGCACTCCTTCAGTGGGCTGACGCAGGTCTATCGCGCCGAACGACAGCTGTAACCCCCACCCCACCATTCTCTGAAGAATTACCACCAAATATTGTGGCGGCGCCTCCAGACCCGCACCCTTCCCTCCCCCTATCTGCTGTCCCGCATCCACCCAGGGGCATATGCCCCGTCTTGCACACAGGGCACCCACCCCCACGCTACCCTTACCCGCATTCTCCTCGAATGCCCGGCGGACCCGCCCTCGCGGGGCCCGCAGCTTCTGACCACCTGGGAGGAATGGGAGACCCTGCAGCGCTCGACGGACCCGGTTAGGCAGAAGATCGCCACTGACCGGGCTGTCCACGTCATGGAGCTTCACGAACTCATGAACATGTAGTTCAGTGGGGTCGTGCGGGGACCCGAAGATCCCTTGGTCATTAAAGTTCTTTCTCCCTCTCTCTCTCTCTCATTGATAGAATGATTCCTTTAGTTTTACCTCCCAAAACCACGGTATGATTATGAGAGGACGTCGCAGCGGGGGTCTTCGGAAATTTCGTTAACGTGCACTGGTACGCAAACAACACGGGCCTCAAGATTTCGCCACCCATAGAAACGCTGCCGCCGCGGCCTGAATGTTATCCTGCGGCCTTCAGAAAAGCAGAACGAGTGCCTCCTGCTACAAGACTACCGGGCGGGGTGGCAAAGAAATTGTCTTTAGTTGCCGTTTCTTTTTCTTGAACACACACACACACACTCACGCACGCGCGCAGTTCCGAAAGGTCTCCCTGGTCGCAAATAAATGTTTTCAAACAAGAAGGAATTCACACCATTAAGAAGAAAATATAGCTTTACTGACGCTGCGACCAGTGGACTGGCCTTCATCAGATACCGACCTTCATCTGATAAATGCCGGTCTATATATATATATATATATATATATATATATATATATAATGAGAACTTGTACTCAATGGGCCAAACGTATTTGGAGTGAAATAGCAGACACGACTTCGCAGTTATCGTTTATTGCCAAGAGTTTCGACCGCGGGACCGGTCTTTTTCAAGGCATGGAGAGAACTCTCCATGCCTTGAAAAAGACCGCTCCCGCGGTCGAAACTGTTGGCAATAAACGATAACTGCGAAGTCATGTCTGCTATTTCACTATATATATATATATATATATATACATATAACAGAATTGACGATGCGCCTCTTAGAGAACGACGGTTTATTACATCAACGTTTCGGTAGGAGCCCGACCTTTTTCAAGAACTTGTCTTGAAAAAGGTCGGGCACCGACCGAAACGTTGATGTAATAAACCGTCGTTCTCTAAGAGGCGCATCGTCAATTCTGTTATAAACTAGCGGCAACCCAAGCTATTTTTGCATATACAGTCTGACACACACACACACACACACACATATATATATATAATATGAACGGAACTACAATGAGCTAAACTCACCAAACAAAATAGTAAAATACGGTGTTTTTCGGCTTCCCTTCAGACTCCCCATATTCTTTGAGCTTTTCCAATGTTTGATTTGCATTTATTATTTTATCTTGGTTGTGATAATATTGAAGTAGATCATTGTTCTGCAAAGAAAATACCGAAGGAATAGTTTTTTCGGAATAACTGCCAAAATAGATAATTTCCTAAAGTTTCAAATGTTCTCAAGAAGAAGTAGTTTCTCAAGGCTATTAATGGCGCATGCTGAAAGAAAAACACAAAACATGCATTACGTAAGTGTTTTATACATAAACTGCAGGAGTAATGCAACAAGCGATGTAATCAATTGATTGGTGATATTAAAAATTTGTAGCGCCCTCCCTGTATCAAGCCGCGTGCTCGCAAGGTCATCGTGTCTTCAAGAGAAAAGCTACACAATTAGCACATAGCAGAATTTTAGCTGCTAACGCCCGATTATTGTCATCTTTGTGTGATACTTGCCCAAGGCTCTAAACTCCACAGGAATAAAGGCGATTCAAGAGTAGCAAAATTTCTAAGGACAATCATAATCATTGCCTGGAAAAATCGCGCTTTTGTTGATGTTCGTACCACAATCCTGTCACAATTACTGCAGCCCTGCACAGGAAGAGCATGAGCTGGATTAGCGCAGCTTTCCTACACTGGTTGTCCCTTATCTTCTTCACTCCGTCATGTATTCCTTGGCGAACTTGAGCAACTTTGACCGTATCTATCTATCTATCTATCTATCTATCTATCTATCTATCTATCTATCTATCTATCTATCTATCTGTCTGTCTGTCTGTCTGTCTGTCTGTCTGTCTGTCTGTCTGTCTGTCTGTCTGTCTGTCTGTCTGTCTGTGTATTTGGCCACCTTGTCTCGGCGTTCGCCTGGTCGTGAGGTTCTCTCTGTGCTTACCAAAATTGGAATGGTTGGGTGCTAATCCGTGACGAACGTGAATGAATTGTCTATGCATAATTGAAATGGCATACTGGTCATGTACATCATGACTAACGACGACCTGATCACGCGTGACATGATTAAGGACGACATGATCATGCTCAGACCCATGGTTCCTTGCCCGAGATGTGAGCCACAAATGGGTGAGTGTTATCATTGCAGCATATTTTAATAAGGGACATACGAAAACAGAAATATCGAAATTCATGAGAGTACACATTCGCTGATTAAACAAGGGGAAGACACACCGTTCCTTGTATCTAATGATCGGAGCATGGGCATCACAAGCTGACCGACACAGAAAGGTATCAGCACAGAGTAGCGTCAAGCTGGGTAAAGATCGAGCCAGGGGCACTGCAGTGATAAGCAAGGACCCTACCACTCGTTCGCGGCAGCTATCACGCGGTGTATGTGGCAGATAAGCCTATTATAGGCAGTTGTCGTGATGGTGTTTGTGCTTAATTTGCACCGAAACGTTACTCTACTCGTACCACTTGGCCGAATTCCAAACTGCTTCTTAATTGGCAGAATTCTTCGATGACTGCTGCGCATTACATCGATTCCCACAATTCGTGAGATCTGCCGAATTATTTGCTTTCTTTTATTTCGTTAATGTTCTTGGTGTGCATCTCCCTTCGTCTTCTGCGCGAAATACTGAGGAACCTTGTACTTATGCTTTAAATGTGTACACTTTCCACACATAGGATGCTCTCTATTGTGGCAGCACTTATCCACGCATTACTCTTGAACGGAAAAAACTTCGAGGCCAGCACAGAGCACGTGGCAGCGTCACATCGTGAGCTGGACTGTGAAGCGCACTCACTTGTTCTTTAATCTCGATATACGTATCGGATAGTTCTTCTTTCTCTATCTTTTTTATACTTGTCTCCCTTGACTTCAATGCAATCAAATTTAAATTTCGAGTTCTTTATTTACTAGAAGAAAATCAGGGTTGATTCCACGGCTTGATTAAGACACTGGTGACCTGTACATATACGTTACGGTCGTGCTAAAATAATAGAAGGCATATTACAAGCAGTTTCGAAGACATTATGAATTCGAAAAAGAAATTGAAACTTCTTTATTTCCTATCGATCCAATCCATGTAAAGAAATGAGAGCATCACATAAATACACACGCGTAATTAGGAAAAGAAGTTTCCAGCAATCAGACTATGCATAAAGCATATAGCAAAGACATACATACTTATACACACATATATTTTGCAAAGATAACACAGCATTGCAAAATGTAATGTGATACAATGTGTATACATTAGACCAGATAATTGTAGTGGACCATTTTCTATCTTTTGACATGCTCACCCTCATCATCCTTGTTGTTCTTTCTCTCTATTTACTTATTTGGTTCCTTTCCCTGCTTTCGCTTGCCGTTTTGCTCTCTTATTCTCCTGCCTTCTAGTATCCCTCCTTCGTATAGTCCCAGCTTTCATTTTCTTCGCCTTCGTGTGCAACAATACAAAAGAAAGTACTGACGAACAGAGCATGTCCTCAAACTTAATTTATATCGTCAACTCACGTCTTCCCGCTACTTATCGTTCTCAATGAGCATTGCGGCAAACACCACAAAAGCCATAGAAAAACCAGAGTCATGGCTCAAAGCATAACGCTCGCAACCAGGCGGCGGGTGATGTTCATGTTGGGCGGAGTTAATTTGGGGCAGTCATGTCTTCATCGTAATTTTGAGATATGACAGTTACCGGCGCCCATTTCGGGGGCGGAGGGGAACATCGAACCACAACTAGCTCACAAGAGAGCCGAGATACACACTGACGTCGAAAAATTAGAAACCTTCTGCCTTAGCGGCACTTTAGAAAACATAATAATTAGCACATCGAACAGGTCGTTAATATGTTATTGGAGGTTCATGAAAGCTCCGACGCAAATTGTCGCAATCATTCCAATTATTCGGTGGCCAGTCCACTTCAGAAACTACGTGCACTTATTTCTGGGAGCAAAAATGTAGGGAGCGGTTGGTGACACTGATACATCAAGCGTCAACTTCACATGGATATTCTCACGACGGCTGGTGTGTTCCTGGGTTCGGAAATCTGCCATCGCTGCGCGACATAGATGTTCACAACCAAGTACTAATGAGCATAATTACGTACCCACTTAGCAGCATGACATCAGAGGTTCTGCTGATGTGGGCCGACAAGGATGATTAGTAAAATAAGTCAGTAGGAGAGAGTGGGCACATGAGTATTTCCAAATGAAGTTTCACTTAATCTGTGCATTGTATTACTTGCGATAAATGGCTATCATCAAAGAAATCACTCCTTAATTGTGCTGATGGTTACGAACTACTTACCTCGGTAACACTTTTAACCGTTATGTTGACATATATGGACTGCTTGTGGAGGTACTTTTCAAGCTGAAAGTGAAAAGAAGTGTATTGTCCTTACTCCGCGTTAAATGTGCGAAAAAAAGCGCATCATTGGAATATTTTCATGCTTATACTTTCTAACCGGACACTTTTTTTTACCTCAATTATCAATTGTGGAAATTATGAAAACACCGCTGAAAAATGAGGTGGTCTAAAAGGTATTTCCATACCACTGAACACCGAACGGAAAGTAGAAATCGACACGTTTCGACCAAGAAGCCAGAACGAAGTGCATGTGGAATTTTCGATTTTTATGAAGCGTTTAATTCTAATTAATCTGTATGCGTTGCTTTCCAGCGTTTCCTGCAAATCAGCAAGATTCCTTTTTTTTTGCTTTAGTATGGCTTACTCCGCGAGATTATGCGCACTATGGTGGGCGAAATACATTAATGGTGCAGTCAGCATGCTAGGGGCGCTGATCCACAAATGCGTTCTGCTTTCCTGCGATAATTGAAAACCGTCCTTCAAGATATGCAATAAAATTTGTTTATGTTGCATCAACATCAAAAAGCACTATATATGTAGCGCCATTCCGAGCGGGTGTTTACACCAGAGTGCGTCGAAACGAGCTCCTCAAAAAAAGTTTTTCTGTACATTTAAGTCACTCAGTCGTCGTCAGGTACATATTCTACTGGTAGAGCGAATTCTACTTAGTATGTGCGTAAGTACTTTCTTTTCCGGTTTAGGCTAGGGCATATTGCATGAATCCGGGAAATAGAAAATAACCAACGTTCCATCGTCATTTGTCACCATTTTCTTTGTTAGCTCAAACCGCTTATGCTCTTCCCACGAACTTTAGCACTCCAAGGAGGCGCTAATTGAGAAACCAATAGGCCGCCGTGCCTGGTTGCCCAGATAGAGAACACCAAAGCAACGAACAGGTTCGCACGTTCAAGTCAGTCATTTAGCAAGTACGACGCGTAGCGCATAACAAGAGCGCCCCTGACCTCTGAACCCTAAGCCTTTCACGAGAGCAGGCACTGAGTTAGGAAATAGTATGCAGACATTCAATAGCATTCTGTTCGCTTTCACGGAGGTAGAAGGAGCGAGGTTTCTGCCCGTTTGGAAGCACTGCTCGCTGGCGCATACCTTAACAATTCTGCAAGCAATCCTTAAAGATTTGAATTGCGTAGAACGCTCTCTACAAGAGAAACGCAGGATCGTGGCGATGAGTGCACGTATTGTTGCGATGACACATGCAAAACTTTAACGGGCATTTCGTCTTAACCACGAAGCCCCGTATACGCATTCGTAAGAGCCGAAAGTCATCCTTTTGCTGGTCGCCTTCATTGAGAATTGAACGTGCGAGCTCTCGATTCCCAGGGATGCGATTAAAATATCGCCACTGATGCCGATCATATTACAAGGCGAGCGAAGGATTTGCACGCAGCTCTTGAAGCTGGCCAGATGTCAGGATCTCTGAGCTGTCTTTCACTGTGGAGGTTTCAGAGTGCGCTTAGCTCCCGAGCCGGCACCGTGCTCTCTACATGTTATTCACGTGTGATGATAACGGTGTGTGTACGGCGTCCCTGAACAGCTTCGGTGCAACGCTAGGCACGCTGAACCAAATGCGCGCTTGCAATCGTATCGACGGTGCACAGCAGCAACAACGAGCAGCAGCACCTTAGTCACGCTGCAGCTCCACGCCGGACAGGATCGCGGAAATTGGTGCTACAAAGCGACTCACATCGGCCCTAAAGCTACTAGTCTTATTTCATGTTTTTCTAATAATCCATGACTTGCTATGCCACTCATTGCTTCGCCCTTCTTGCCAAACTGTGAGTATTTTGATTGAAACATTCGAAAATGCCTCTTCCGATAACCATTGTGCGGTTGCCAGTAAGCCCGGTAGGTAAAGTTCGGTGTATGGTCTCGAAGCTCTGGTTCTCATTCGTACTATGTCGAGTCAAACGGCGGATGAATATTCCGTAGAAATTACGGCTGTGGTCAGTCTGTGGAGCGGCTTCAAATGCTAGAGCCAATACTTATGCTTGGCTACTTCCTATTCGCAGTCGATTTATTGCGGTCGACTAGTTAACAAATTCATTGTCGGGCTAGACAGTCTTGCAGAGCAGTCTGAGATACTTGAGCGCAAGTATCAAACGGCCATACCACGCCGAAACGAGACAAGTGATATCTTTGACGAGTGATTGCGTCCGTCTTCCTTCTGTGTTAATCTCCTTTGGTATTTGCGCTAAACTATCTCATACCTGTCACCATTTTACGGGGCCCACGCGAGGTTGCTGCCGAGACTGTGTTCCTAAGGGAACTAAATATATGATGTTAAGACGTGCCATAAATACAAACCTTTTTGAACAGTGATTCAAAGTATTTCTTAATGACTTTTTCATTATTGCCAGCTTTGGCTTTAGTACTCTCGTCCCACTTCGAGGAATCTTTATAGAAGGCAGAATCGTACAAGACTTCTGCGTTTAACTGTACACCCCCAACGGGTTGCGGGTCGTTGTCTGTTGAGAACATGCAAAACAAAACTATTAGAAAGCAAGGTCATATGCGGTCTCTCCACTAGAGAATTGTACGCATTTTGCTCGTCAAATTATACATATTATG
>CM023488.1:35099323-35172681 GCA_013339685.2 Hyalomma asiaticum | reverse complement strand
TCCTTTTATTTTTATTGTCCTTTTCCGTTTTCTTAGGTCAGTCCCTCTTGACGCAACCCCCGTTTGACTGACTACTACCGCCCGACTCTTGGCCTCTCCACTTCAGTGGGTGAGTGCTATGAAAGGAGGTCCATCATCATCATCATCAACCAACCGCACGATTTACGGAAGATCCCCGTTGTGGGTTCCACCAGACTTCCAGATCAAAACAAAACAAACAACTACGAGCCCCATGCTCTGCAGCAGTCAAACATTTGTCCAAGCAGCGCCATTAGGTCGAGGATTGTTCCGAGTTTAACACATTAGGAGGCTGAAGAGCTCCACGAGATTTTGCTATCAGACATCGATATTTTCGATATGAGCGGCCGTTCCTTCGGGCAAGCTACCGGTGTGACCTGCCGTACATACACCAGCAATGAACGTCGTATACACTGACGTCCGCATGGCGCGTCAGCGTCTAAGCTTGAAATTATCCAACATCAGGACAAAAACATGCTGGCCAAGTACACTATTTAGCCACCTGTTAGTCCTTGGGCACCATGTGTTGCGCTAGTCCGAAGCGAAGACGGCACATAACGCTTATGTGTTGATTATCGACACCTTAACAGAATTAACAAACACGTCGTGTATCCTGCGCCACAATGTCGCGATGCGCTTGGTTGTCTCTATAGTTCCTCCTGCTCTAACACGAGAGCTATTCCGGAGTCCCCAAGAAGGCGTTGTTTGTACTTTCGGAACGGAAGTGGATGCCCGATAAAATGAACGCACATTTACAGTGAAAAGTAAGAACTGCTCGTGACTCGAACCCATATTAACCCGGGATGTGAAAATACTAGCTGGAAGCTCTACCGATTCTCCGCCGCGACATTGGTGGCATAGGGAATAGACGCGTCTTATAGCTTCACTATACTGCTTTAAAATTTGCATCCGACTGATGTCCGGTTTAAGCAAAGGTGTTTAGCTAGCAAAATTACTGCTAAATTAGAATCGCCTCCACTGCATTGCACTCTTCGTTCGCAGTGGTGATACCTCCTTCTAAGAATTAGGGAGCGAAGTAGATTCGCCCACTAAGGCGCGCCGGCATTTAGCACCTTGGTGCTCTCAGCGCATAGATCGCAGCGCAGAGAAGTGGAGGGGCTCCGCGGCGTCCTTCCTGCGCGTTGTCTGTGCAAAGTACAACTGTACGGCCGCTACGAAATTTGTCGTGTGCGGCCAGTTTTTTAGCGATGCACTCTGCCCCAGGTGCGGAAAGACGGTCGTCAACAAGCAAATGATGCGCCTTTTGCTGCAGTTGACTGTGCGCTCAGAAAACGATCCACTGAGAACGCTTTCTGTTTCGCCTGCAAGGTTATAGCGCTTGCGGACGCTCCTTGTTTAGGGCAGATTCGAGCAGGGCTCGGGCACGTGCAGTTCGATGTCTCCGGAGGAATGTGAGTCGCTCTAAAGCATTTGCTTGCTGTACAACTGGCTATGATCCCTGATCAGCCATGAGGTGCCCCTGATATCGACATGAAGCGTGTTCACATGCCCAGAGCACCGATCCATCTCCCGCCTCCCCATTCGCCAGGTTGCCACCTTATGCATTACACAGCTTCGCGAAGAAGCGTTTCACTTGTTATACAGATTCCTGTGGCAGCGGGGTCAACCAGACTTTTTTTTTCTAGAGGCGTAGTTGCGGATACTGGGAGATCACACTTGACGATATACATCGCGAAAAGACGGCATTTCTCACCCCTGATGCGCTGCAGCAGTTCAAGGTCATGTCAAGTCATGTTTATTTTCAACACATCAAGTCGGAGGTCCTTAGGCGAAAAGATGTCACAGACATCTCGAGAGAGACTAAAGGCCCGTACAAGCGGACACGAACGGCAGGCAGTTGAAGATGTCGCGTAATTGACTGTGCATGCATAGGCAAAAATAAGAGCTGGTTTCTTTTTCCTTTTAGTTAACAAAAACACATGGATTGTACATGGGTCACGTAAATCTTATGTGCACATGCGCAAAAACAATAGTTTTAATACAAAATATTATAAAGTAAAGAACATGTTGAAATATAGATAGTGCCGTTTGAGCAGATGCTATATGTTGAGCAACAGACTTGGCACATGTTTCTTGAACTTACGTACAGGCAGTTCGAAGTGGATACTAGTTGAAAATTTGTTCAACATTGTAGGTATCTGACATTTTAGAAGGCATTTACCGTAACGTGTGCGAGAAAGGGGAACTGGATTGGATTGATTTCGGAGAGTGTATCGGCGGGAGCTGTCAACCAAATGTTGATGAAGTTTGTTTTTCTGAGTATAAAGTATTAGTTTATATGTGTAAAGGTCACTTGCTCTACTGAGATCATGGTTCAAAAAGAGCTGGCGAGTACGTAATTCGCTAGGAAGCCCATAAAAATTTTCAAAAATTCTAAGAACTTTTCTCTGTAATACCTCTAGTTTGTTTAGGTTCTGAGCAGACGTATTCGCCCATACCAGCGCACAGTAGGACAACCGAGAATAGAAATTGGCGTAGTATATACCCTATTTTAGCCATAAAGGTACAAGGTACGATAGCTTATACATGCAGCCTACAGTTTTGCCTAATTCAGGGGCAAGTTTTGATACATGAGTGTTCGGTCTCTTTAATGTTCCGCTCATCTTTGAACACATTTGGACCATCTGCTTACAGGCCTAAATGGCCCACCTGTGTCCATTTGTTGGACGATGTCCTTGTTCTGTACCCAACTTTTCAATCCCACATAGAGAGTTCCTCCCCCCCCCCCCCCCCTCCATCATCACAGGCATTTTTCGTCGTGTTGGACTGCAGGTACGCTCATCCAAATATCATTTCGGACGCCGTGCAATTGCAGTAAAGGGCCATTTAGTTGACCCTAACGGCGTACAACCAGACACTGCAAAAATCAGCGCGGTCAAGAACATTCCTGTGCCCCTATCTTCGAATGAACATCCACAGCTCTCAACAGCTCTCTGACTGTGTTATTTCCTGTCTTTCGTCAATGATTTTGTGGACATAGTAATATTTTTTACGCAGCTTCCCAAGCAAGAAGCAACATTTTTACGGGGCCCCCAAAAGCCTTCCGCGCGTTCGAGTTGCCTCGCACTGCTTGCTCAGCGTTCGATACTGGCCCACTTTCACTCGGCTGCACCTAGTGAGACCCTTAAGAATGAATGCACGTGACGATGGCATCGGCGCAAAGATAGCTCAACGACAACGGGACGGTGAATGTGACATCGCATACGCCAGCCCTCCTACTTGCGCAGTTATCGGAGGGCAATTATTCCATCACAGAACGCGAGTTTATGGTTCTCCCTTGGGCCGTAAATTCTAAATGCGATGCATTTCAGGCTCTCAGAAATTGTGTGGATTGTCCGCTGTATCACCACATTAACATTACTAGGTCAGGATCCGAAGGGTGCGTGTGCGCCCCCTGTATGCAGTGCCTAATGTGGGGAATTTGCTCGCGCGCATCGTTCGTTTTTGAGGACATGACCCCAGCCCACTACTTCACTAGGCGAAAGTGCAGCTGGCGCGCGTACGCCTTCAAGCAGAAGAAAAAGAATACAGTGTGCATTGACCTGTGCACAGCGTCTAGCGAAGCTATGCGTTTGTATAGCATCGCAACATGAGGGCATGCATCTTCTCATGGCGTGAAGCAATGCACAAAAGCACAAAGCAGATTGTTTAGACGCCTCAAGTCTAGGCAACGCCTGCCACTAGTGCCACCGCCTGTGGTTCAGCCCGAACGTTTTTACACTAAATTAGGTGCGAAGCTTTGAGAAACAGTGGTTTGCCATGAGTCTTCTCAAGGCTCGAATCACGATGAAAAGCGGGTGTACCGGATGCAAACCCGGACGAACCAAGTGTCTGCCAGTTTCACTGCTTCGCTAGCCTAGCGCCACTAGCGGGAGATTCAGAGATGTTTTTAATTCCCATGTGGAACGCATCATTTAATCAGTATCCGCGTAATCACTTCAGTATCAAGCAAACAACGAACCAAAATGAGCATTACACACATGCAGGAATATATTGATCATCAATTTGAAGAAGATACTTAGCCACAATAACGGAGTGTCGGCTTCTGTTTTTCATACAAGTAGCCATAGCTAGCTGAGTGTTGCTCGGGAAGGCTGAGATCCTAAAGATATCGACGTAAAGGAAGACGACGTATGGGGGCTTGGTTCGGTTACCGGCCGAGCAAGACGCACCTTTTACCCGGCACTGACCACTGGCGTTTTTCCCCGTCATGCGAAGAGCAGAAGATTAATTTATTTCATTGATTTGTGAGGTTTAACGTGCAAAAACCAACTCTGATTATGAGAGGCGCCGTAGTAGAGGTCTCCGGATATTTCGACCACCTAGGGTTCTTTAACGTGCACTGACGTCGAACAGCACACGGGCCTCAACCTTTCGCCTTCATCGAAATACAGCCGCTGCGGCCGGGATGCGATCCCGCGTCCATCGGATCAGAAAGCGAGTACCATAACCACTAAACCGCCCGTGGCGGGGCAGAAAACAAAAATAGGCCTAAACGAGAGGGAGAAAAAGGAGACAGTGGTTTTGCCAGGAGTGTACTTATTGGTTCATTCAGCGCATATATGTGCCCACTGTTCTAGCAACGAACAAAAAAAAAAGTTTGCGCACGCACACGCAGTCATTGCAGTCAATCATAGGTAGGACATGTATCCTTCAAAAGGAGCGTAGTAGAGGGGAGCCTTGCACATCAGCCGCCCTTTGTCAGGATATGATATGCAAATATGAAATTCTTTGTAGCGTTTGAATTGAAGGCCGCGTATTTGAGAGACCAAAGATGAATGCCCCTTGTGCATGTGCCGTCGAGTATGCGGCCGGACGACACTATTGCAACAAGGCTGAACTTTAAATATGCACGAAGTCAATACCGTTGGCTGTCGTACGCCTGTCTCAACGGGCCGCTAAAGCCAGCGGTGCCCTACACTGGCGCTGCAATGACATCTTTCTTTTCATAAACTTTTCATTGCAGCTTTAACCTCTCTCGTTCTCTCAGGAACAAACTACTGAAGCGTTCTGTATGATTACTTCAGTAACTCCCTACATTCCCGTAATATGACTCTGCAGGTATCGAACAACTGCTATTATACTGCGCGAGTAGAACGGAAGCGAGAAACAGAAGCAGGGTGCGCTCTTTCCTGTCTCTGTTCCTTGCTCCCTTTCTACTCGCGCCTTGCTACACGTTCGACATACACGGGTATTATACTGCAAGAAGGTCTTATTGCAATAGAGAACCTGCATAAAAATTACACAATCATATATACCTTGTAAACAAACACGCGTGTGTATTCGAGATACATTCATGAGGCACCAGTATGACAGCCCAAGACATAACGCAACTTTTCTGAGCAAGCGCGCCTATTTGATTGAATAAGAAGAAAAGGCATAGCGCTCTTGGGACTTGAGTCATTCATGTAAACGTCACATAAGACTGGAGCGCCGTTAGAACATGTAGGATCTTGGTGATCGGACAGACGTCAACAAAAAACAAGCAGCCAACACAAGGGGTACATATAAGCCCATACGCATCACGAAATCTTTTTCGTTGGCAATTCCTACCTGCCTAGAAGTAACTGGGAATGCCACCAGACAGTCTCTGAGGCTCATCAAAGGATTGACGTAATGTTTGCGTTATGCTTGAGCACGATTTAATTCAAGTAATAAAACGTACCTGTATGCGAACTTTTCGACTGCTTCTACTTGATCTGTCTTTCGTGAATCACAACTCTTCTGAATATTCCATTGCAGATGATGTTTTCTCATAAAAGAATTGCAACGGGCCTTTTGCACATATTTAAGCCTGTCATCACAGAAATCTTAAAAAAAAATTGAAATTGCATTGCTGATACAGCAAACATAGCCGAGTACAGAGAAACGTGCCTAATAATTTCGTTATTAGTGATAAGGACGGCTTCATGGTGTTGCAAGAACCGATTACTGCACACAAATATTTTGTATATTGTGGGCAAAACATTCACCGCTCATCTTCTTCACCTGCATATAATCATCTTCACGGTGAGCGCCATCTTCGCAGAGCGTGAGGTTCGGCCAAATAAACGGGTTGAGACAACAGCTGTGCCCTTGCCTCACAGAATGGTGGAAGGTGCTTTCGATCACTTTGTGCTCTACGACGACGTGGTTCCCTGGAGCTTCGTTGGGGTCGCCGTTTGCTCCACAGCAGCCTGGGCCCTCGGGCATCAACGCTCCCGCGCACATGGCCGACCTCCCATGGACCTTCATCGCCTGGCAGCGTTAACCCACCCTCTTCTATGGTCTCCCGCGTGACGACGTAGAGGAGTGGCTGGAGAATTACGAAAGAGTGGGTGCGTACGCCCACTGGGGCGACCCTCAGAAACACCGGCCTATCGCCTTCTATGTGTCCGACGTCGCTAAAACCGGGTTTCTTAACCACCAGAGGAGCTTCACCGATTCGCCTGACTTCCACCAAGGTTTTGTCGCAAACGCCAACAGGACGAATGCCGCGGCTACGATGTCTACGAAAGGGACGGGGCGTCCTCTCCAAGCCAATACCATCGACGCCTGTCGACACGTTCCAGCTCACCACCTGCTCCACGCGACGCACCTCAAAGCTATCGCCCAGAACACTGACGCCCTCCTTCCCCTCTTCGAAGCCCTACATCGCCCCTGCGACGGTTCCAAATTTCTTTTTAAACCTCCTTGGACGGGTCACCCACGCATCTGACTACCGCTCGGAAGACGCTTTTCGCCGCAGTTTGTTTCTTCGGCAAAAACTGTGTCCCCAGCCTATTTCTGTGATTACCGTTTGCTCTGCTGCGCCGCAAGAACACCCAGCTGCGGATAGTGCTCCTGCATCTACCCTTGCTTGTGCAATCAGTACTGACCTGACTCCGCCGGAAAGAGATAAATTGCTCGCCTTGTTGCAGAAGCACAACTCTTCCTTCGATGTAGATTCTTCACTTTTGGGGCAGACCTCGGCGGCAACCCGTCGCATACACGTAGAATGAAATGCTATTCTGTTCCGGCGAACGTATCGCGCCTCTTCCACCGAACGCTAGATCAGGCACGTCGACGACATGCTCAAGCGAAATGTCATCCTCCCATCCTCAAGTCCGTGGTCTTCGCTTGTCGTCCTGGTGATGAAAAAAGACGGCTCAGTGCGTTTTGCGTTGATTACCGTACCTTGAATAAGATAATAACTCGAAAAGGCGTATACACCTTACCCTCACTCATGACGCATTAGACTCATTGCAAGGCGCGGAATATTTTTCCACTTATGACTTACGCTCGGGTTACTGAAAATTCCTACGCATGTGGCCGACAATGAAAACGCTGCCTTTGCCACACCTTATGGATTTTACGAACTCAATGCCATGCATTTGAACCTCTGCATTGCCCCCGAACCCCTTTAGTGATGGATGCACAGTGTGCTACGACGCCTGAAGTGGAAGATTTGTGTGTGTTACCTTGATGACATAGTCTTATTTTCTTCAACATTGGCACAACCGTTACACTGCCTAGACGAAGTTCCGACGTGTCTTTCCGCCGCCGGTCTTCAGCTCAACACCAAGAAGCGGCACTTTTCGAGTGAACAAAACTATTAAATGTACTGGGCCATCTCGTCAGCAAATATGGCATTGGCCCTGACCCCTAGAAGATTACCGCCGTCCTGCGATTTCCGAGACCTGAGTGCCCCAAAGACCTGGGCAGCTTTCTTGGCCTCGCATCGTACTTCCGCCGCCTCATCCGAAGCTTCGACACTTTTACGGCCCCGCTTCGCCGTCTACTCCCTTCGGGAACTCCGTATATATGGCCCGACGACTGGCAAAAGGCCACTTTGAAGCGCGCCTTCGCAGCAGAACCAGTGCTTTGTCATTTCGATAACACCACTACCACTCTACTTCATACTGATGCCAGTGGCCATGGAATCGGCGAGGTTCTGTTGCAGCGACAGGGACTTTCCGAAGAACGTGTGGTCGCATACGCAAGTCGGACGCTGTCTTCGGCAGAAGAAAAAACACCGCCCAAGCACTCCGTGCAGATGGTTAACCAGCGAAGCTGGAATGTGCGTTCGCGGTGCTCTGCAGTAGGCAAATCACGACTGTGTATTCAAGCCTTTATAAATTACTGGTTACATATTTGTGTTTGCTAAGGAGGTTGCACGCACGTTTTGCTTGGTTTTACTACGTCGTTTATTTCACATGCCGCATACTGTGCCTCGCATGATCAAGGTCTGGAGGAGTGTAATGAGCGGTTCCTTGTGTTTAACTCACGTCGAAAGCGGGTGTTGGCGCCGGCGAACGCCTTCCCGACCTTATCTCCACGGCGGCCACTTCACGATGGTGAGCGACCACCACGCTTTATTTTATTTTATTTGCTGGCTGTCGGCGTTAAAAGATCTGTCTTGACGTCTAGGTCGCTGGATACTACATCTTCATGAATATAACCTTGACGTCACATACAAAACGGGCAAGAAACACAGTGATGCGGATGTATGAAGTCGTTGCCTGCTACCGTCACCTTCCGACATTCCCTGCCTACCCCGCACCGTGAGCAAGCCTGTGAACGAATTGTCAGCAGTTCTTTCATTTGCCGCGCTCGATGAGCACCCTTCTTTCAACCCCGACACGTTCACGGTACACCAACGCAATGTTGCTTACCGCCACTCGGTTATAGAGCGCCTTAATGGCTCATCTCTTGCTCCTAATGCTCGGACCCGTCGGCGGTTAATGAACTTCAAGGTTGCGAACTCCATCCTGTACCACCACATCTCCCACCCCGAAGGGCAGCGTTTATTTCCGGTCGCCCCTCGGTCACAGACATTGGAGACATTTCACGACGATCCCACGGCTGGTCATCTCGCCTTTCATAACGCTTATGGCTGCATCCGCGCACGTTTTGCCTGGCTTGGCCTTGCCATTTCCATCGCAAAATAGATTGTTGCTGTTCGCTCTGTCAGCGCTGCAAACGACGCACTTTACCACCACCTGGGCTGCTGCAACCCCTTCCATGTCCCGATACTCCATTTGCCTCCATTTGCAGTGATTGGGATCGACCTTTACGGACCGATGCGAACATCAGCTGGCGGAAAAAGATGGATAGCCACTGTTGTCGGCCACTTGCGCTGTGTTCTGGATCCGCGGAAGAAATAGCTAATTTCTCCTTGGATGCTATCTTCTTGCGGCATGGCGCTCCACGCGTGCTGTTGAGTGACCGCGGCAAGGCTTTCGCGTCGAAACTGGATGAGGAAGTCCCCCTAAAATGTAACACCATCCATAAGATGACTTCCAGCTACCATTCTCATTCTAACGGCCTCACAGAGCGCTTGCATCGTACCCTCTCCGATATGATATCTATGAACATCAACACGGATCACACCAACTGGGACACTATACTGCCATCCATAACGTTTGCATAGAATACCACTGTCCAACGCACTACTGGTTAATCGTCCATCTTCCCGGTTTACGGCCAGCAACGAGCATCTTTTCTCGGCGCCTCATTTTCTGATGTTCCCATCAACTCATCGCGAACGCTAAGCGAGCAGTTTCTATCTTGCCTTGCTACGTGTCGCCGTCGTGACCGCCTCAACACCGTAGTATGTCAACAGGAACGCAAAGATCGCTACGACGCATCTCCCTGCGTCAGTTCGTCCTGCCCCGGGGACGAAGTGTTGCTGTGGACCCCTACCCGAGTTCCTGGTCTTTGTGAAAAGTTTTAGTTGGGTTATATCGGACCCTACATTGTGCTCCAGAAAACTTCACTGGTAAACTACCGCGTCACTCCCACTGTCGTGCCTTCCGACGGCCGCTGCCGTGGCACGGAGAAAGTCCTTGTTTCTCGTTTGAAACCGCTTATACGACGCAACTCACCGCTGTAGACAGCGGCCAGGTTGGCCGCTTCCGCAAGCGAGGGCGAATTAATGTGAGCGAAACATTCACCGTTCACCTTGTTCAACTGTACGTTATCATTGTGACGATGAGCGTCATCTTCGTTCAACGCGATGCTCGACCCAAATAAAGGCGCTAGACAACAGCTGTGCTTCTGCTTTACAATAGTAACAGAAAAATAACCGGGATATCTACGAAGAGAGCGATGTTAGAGGAGCTTGCTTGGAGATTCAGAATTCAGAGCTATTTTATTTGACGTCAAGAAAGAAGAAAATACATGGTAAGTATTCACAGAAGGAGGTCCCGTAGTTACAAATTGAAATGGGACCTCCTGTGCGTGATGCCATGGTGAATAATACAAGAATGGCAATATGTGGACTTAATAATTGCGATAGTTCATGTGATTCAAGCGAAAAACTAACCTGGAAATAGCGTTATCAAAAAGCATGGAACAAGTGAAGGAATGTGCCTTAGTCGATGAAAGTAACAGGGATGGGTGGGAGACAAAACTGGATTAACAGTAATGCAGTATACGAGATAATAAAACTCAAATAAACAAAGTACAATAGGTAAATAAGGTAAATCATCGAAAAGAGATTAGAAGACGCGAGAGGACAGTAGGATAGGGAAAAAAGTAACGAAAAGAAAAAAAGAGAAAAAAAAACAACTCCTAGAGCAATACAGATGCGGAATAAGACAAATTTAGCAGAAAGCGCTTGAGTTCGGATCGGAACCTATGAGCATTTAGTAGTTTTAAAGGAGATGGCAGTGAATTCCAAATAGGAAATGCTGAAAGATATAATGATTGCTCGCCGTAGTTGGTGCGAACTATCGGTAGAATGAAATTATCGTTTTTAGCACATCTAGTATTATCGGTGTACACCAAGGATGCCTTCGGTATTATGGATAAAGGAAGATTATTGTGCAGTGCCCTATAAACGATAATGCCGAGATTATATTTATTAGGATCCGACACACAAACTATGCAAATGCAATAACTGATTCGCGTTAACGCATCGAGATGACAGCGCTATTAGACGAATGGCTCGGTTTTGAATGGAGTGCAATGATGTCAGGTGACTGTTGTACGTATTACCACATGATTCGATGTTGTAGTTAAGAAGAGAATGAACGAAAGCGTAATAAAGAGATATGAGAGTAGAAAAGGAGAAATGCGGTCGAGCTTCGATAAGAACAAGCATACCATAAGCCATTTTCCTTTTTACATTAGACACATGAAGATGAAATTTAAGATGGCAATCAAGTTCCACTCCTAAAAACGTACAATGATCACCTCGAGAGATAATGTGATTGTTGATAGAAATGACTGGATAAAAGTCAGATGAACGCTGATGCGAGGCAAAGATGGCGAAATTAGTCTTACTATGGTTAATTTGCAGCTTGTTATGTTCACACCACGTGTAGATTTTCAAAAGATCTTCATTTAGTTTACTAATAAGCGTAGATATGCAGCGGTTAGAGTTAAATATCGTAGTGTCATCTGCATAAAGAATGCACTTAGACGAGGAGAGGTTAGTCGGCAAGTCACTGACATAAATTAAAAAGTGTAGGGGACCTAATATGGACCCCTGAGGTACAACTATGTTAGTAGTGGCTTCTTTGGAATATGATCCAGCTATATCGACGATTTGTTTTCTATCCCGTAAATAATTGCGGATAAGGAGCAAAGGCGGACCGGTTTTTCCAATAGCCTCGAGTGAGAATGGGGTAATTAATAGTATCGAAGGCCTTAGACAGGTCTATAAATATGGATGCTGCAAATTCACCTCGATCAATCGCCTTTTTCAGGTAATCGGTAAGTGGTATAAGAGCCAGATTTGTTGAAAAGCCGGAGCGAAAACCAAACAGAGGGGGAAAGAATACTGAATTTATTTAAATATTTTGTAATCCACTTTTTGATTATTTTTTCGACAATTTTACCTAGAAATGGGAGAATGCAAATGGGCCTATAATTGTGTAGTAGAGCACGATCACCTTTTTTGAAAACAAGTACGACGCGACCACGTTTCAGTTCACGACGAAAAACACCAGGTTTAACAACGAGATTAGTGATAGAAGAAAGGACGTAAGCAATGAACTCTGCAATCATTTTAATATGGTGAGCCTTAATATTATAAAGGCCAGCACACTCTAAGAAACCTAATTATTGAAATTACTTCATCAGGAGTAGTCGGAAAAAGGAAGAATGAATGAGGTAGGCGGTTCAAAGGCATTTTACAACATGAAGCGGATCCAAGGGCATTTTTAAAGAAGGCATTACAAAAGGCGTCAGCAATACGTAGCGGATTACTCTTTATCACGTCATTATCAACAATTCTCGAGCTAGTGTTTTGGTTGCTGCGGTTAAGATATGTGTTAATGATTTTCCATTTCTTCATGGCATTGTCACCGCACTCAGAAATTTTTACTTTGTTATAATTCTTCCTCGCACTCTTCAGCTGGGCAGAAAGCGAGTTAGAGAACTTCTTATAACGGGCAAGTAATTTAGTGTTGAAAACACATTTTTTGTTTTTATGCAAGTTTTCTCGAGACCGCATAGCTTTTTAAAGGCCATCTGTAAGCTAGGGGATTCGCGGCGGTGCTATCTTTCTTTGCATTTTTGTTTAAGAGTGTGGGAGTTGAAATACGACAGAAGCGTAGCTAAGAACTGTGAGAAAGCCTTCTGGAGATCACTGCATAATATAACTTCCGACCAGTCAGCTTTAGATATGTTATCAATGAGCATCTGTTTCTGAAGTACAAATCTGTAGTAAGTAGTGTTCTTTAAAGATAATTGATTTTGGAAAGGGAAAAAGATGGGGTAATGGTCGGTAATATCAGTAAGAGCAATTTCAGCACGCGGTTGCTAAAGTAGGTTTGATAATACATGATCAATTAACGTGCCATCATTATTGGTAGGACAGCGCGTAGGCGAGAGCAATCAAACATTCGTATCCATAGCTATGAAAAGTACTAGAATAACTGGCATAATTAGGTGAAGTTGTATCCAAGAGGTTAATGTAGGTATCCCCTGATATTATTACGTTGCATTTAGCACGGGATATTTTTTACATGCGTGATCAAGAGCACTAAAAAAATCAGAAACTGATGAAGAGGGCGAGCGGTAATTACAACCAACCAATAAATTCTTGTTGTCATAGTTGAAGGGGGCAGAATCGAATTTGATAAAAACCGATACACAGTTGGGAATGTTTAGTTCGAGGTCATGGCGGCGTTTGTACAGAAGAGTAGGTGAAACAAAAATAGCCGCACCATCGTGAGTACTCGTCATCCTGTGGGAGTACTCAGAACAGTAGGAATTTAAGCAGTATGGGTTCTTGTCATAACTAAGCTGAGTTTCGGAACGCATATCACTGAAAATGTGTTATTGAGTGTAGAAAAGAGATTCTGAAAGTCGTAGAAATGCTTGCGAAGACTTCTAGCATTAAAGTGAATGACTGAATGATAGTCGCGTGGCATGAACTTATCCAGAGCGGATGGCGTGAGATAAGAAGCCATGCTTGATGTAGACGAAATTTATGCGTCATGAGAGAAGCTGTTAGTTGAAAACAGAAAGGTCAGACTCATGAGCGATGAGACAAACGCCGCTCTCATTTGTTTTTCTGGCCTGAATCTGAAAATTATCAGTCCATAGGTGTTTCCAGTTAACTTTCTTTAACGCCAGTGCCCTGGAAAAGAGTGCCTTATTCTGAGGCGTCAAGTGATCGTTAATGAAAATGGGGGATTTCCTGTCAGATATGCCAATGTCACTTAGGCAGAGCATGGCTTTGCGTGCCTTGCTGATGAAATCATTCCTTTTTGCCCGAGAACAAAATCTCGCGATTAAGTTTTTATTCCCCGTTTCTTAAGTAGAAACTCGATGAACAACGTCGAGATCTGAGAGAGTGACTGGGCATCCAATTCTGTGGGGAACTGTTTCCAATACCGCCAGGCAGTTTTCACACTGAATGCAGGGGATACCCCTTATCTTGACGCGTTATTCATGCGGGAGTACTGCTCGAGCTCTGAGACCTTGCGAGACAAGGAATAATTTTCATTTTTAAGGGCCTTGTTTTCGGCTTCAAGTGAGGCCTTTTCACTGTGCAGTTTGTCAACCAGATCATTCAGGAATTTCAAACTGGACTCCAGGCTGTCCACGTGCTTCTTTAGCTCTAGCACATCGACCCCAGAGGTCTTCATTTTCATAAGAATCTTGTCAACGATGCGATCGATCATACGATCAGATTCGCCGAGCAGCCTCGACTCCAGTTCATCAGTTCTCTTAGAAAGTTCAGCACAGGCGGGCATCTTAGCAACACAAAACTACGCAAGGCACTGTAGATACAAAACACGGATAAAGATAGCTAAAAGCAGTTCATGGCAGCAGCGATACAGACAGATTATAAACAAATGACAGCAGCCGTAGAAACCAACCTGTATAAGCAAGACGAGAACGTAAAACAGAGCGCAAGCAATAATGTCGCCGCTGCCAAGAATGGTTGATGATAGCTGAAGGCCCCCTTTATGTAGCGATCCCGGGACAAGCCAGCGCCGTCTGGTAGGCTACGATGAAGTTCTTGCTTGGCCTGACAAGAGGGCCTGATGGTCGGCACGTGCGAGTTCCAGCAGATGACCCAGCGGATGATCAAAATTCTGTATAAGCAAGACGAGAGCATAAGACAGTGCACAAGCACTACAGTCGCTGCTGCCAAGAGTCGGGTAACGAGATGATCGGGTAGCCAGCGAATCCTCTGTACGCATTGCTCTACCATCATATACAGACGTGACAACTTTGTTATATATACATTGCAGACACAATGTTCATTAATTTACATTTCGATGCACTATATAGATTTTAATGAGCCCTCTTCAATTGGGCATCTCCGGCTCTCAGCGCAGGGTCTCGGCGGCGAGCCCGAGCTGCTGCTGCGTTGCGAGCCCGCCGCGCCGCTGCCTTGGCTTGGGTATTCATTCTGCGGAGCGGTAACGAAGAGTGTTCACTGAGTGAGCTCCTGGCGAAGACAAAAGGAAGAGCGCTAAACGAGAGGCGCGGCCCTCTAGCGGTCACCTATCTAACTAGCGCGCGCGCCGAGAGTAGTGTGCGCCGCCTTGAGCGGCGGCGCGCCATCTAGTGCGCGTTCTTGAAATCACCGGAGAAAGCGCAGCTGCGCCGATGGTGGGACCAGTGAGAACTAGTGTACACGCTGCCGACAACGGACAAGGCGCGAGCGTAAGAAGCTTGGCGAGCAAGTTCCTAAAAAAACGTAAATTTTGTTATCGGTGCTTCTCCAGCCTCACCGATTGGAATTCGTTCCTAGTTGCTGCAGTGTAGGAATAATTTTGGACGGATTCGCAAACTTTTTTTTCGTTTTTGAGGGGCCTAGTAGAAAACGGCTAAAAAAATTAAGCGTCGCGTTTTCATTTCATTTCACGTGCTGCAAGGTTCTAAATATCACCTTTTACGTAGGCAATGGCCCTCGCATGTGAGAAATGATCTTCACTCTTGGTGGTCATCTCCAATAATAGAGAAGTGGGAGTGACGTGGAAAGCATAAAAAATGTCAAGCATCTGCTTTCAGTCAAAAAGGACACAGAAAGATCAACAGGGAACGAACTCCCAGTGCAGCAGTGTACGTGGCGGCCGAGTTAAAATCTTATTCTATGATCTGCGCTGTGCGCGGGCAGGCGTGTATTATCTAACACGGTTTCTTGAGTCTGTGTCAATGCGAATCGCAAAAGGGCTTCCTGAAACAAGATGTTACCAAAGGGGCAACACAGCTCGTCGATGTCCTTAAGGTTTCATAAAATTCATACTAGAAATAAACCTACAATACTAACGTCTGAAGACACGCGATTACGGATCAATAGCACGGAGGAACGGTGTATATGCCGGATATGTGGACATCCTTTCTAAATGACAGAAGCAAAAAAAGCCGCACAAAGTTCAGTGGCAAGGGTGTCCTTGCTCATTTACAACTTCTCCCTATACTGGCTTAACTGAAAAAAGCTATTATTCATTTCTTCTTTGTTCGTATCTTTGTAAAGACGGTGTTCGAAACAAACAATTCGTTTCGCGAAGAAACGAATATATCCTGGTATATGATGCCCGGAAACGACAGCTGTGTGAGCAGAGAACATAAGAAAGGCTGCCTATTTAACATCTGATTGGTCTATACTAGACTATGCTTGGCCGCATTGCGTCCTTCGCAAGTTACATTGATTGATGAAATAGAGAAAATCTGAAATCGGGCGGCTACGTTGGTATTAGGACTGCAGAAGGGGGGGTGGGGGGTAGACATGCACTCAAATGCGCGATGAACTTTATTTTGAACTGATTCCCCCGCGCAGAAGGAAATTACGATTGAAGTTCTGTCTTCAGATATTTATTTATCAAACAGGAATAAACAATAACACCTCGAAGAATCTCATTGCCGTTCATACAGAAGTGGCCCTGTCTTCAATATGAGGGAATCGCGTACCAGGAAGAACCTATTCGCGAAATAATTTTTCCCGGCTCACACATCCCCAGACACCCCCGTAACCAACATCAACGAGGAGGTCCACCGCGTAGCGCGGGGTCTTACGTTCCGCGCGCGTGTAGAAGGATCCTCTTCTTTGGGGGATGGGAATTGAAGGGAGGGATGGATAGAGAAGGACAGAATGACCAGATACTGCGACATAACAAAATTTTATCAAAAATCCAGGCGTGTTTATCCACCCCCTAACCCCAAACTCGACAGGGCCCAAGCGGTACACTGGCGGCAGTTACAAACCAAGACCTTCCCCAACCCTGTCCATTTGAGGAGGATATATCCGGATTTATATTCTGACGACAAATGCAAACTATGCAGCATGGCTAACGCATCCCTTAAGCACATTCTTTGGGAATGTGAAGGTATTAGCAAGGAAAATGCAGTCTCCTCGGATGAAGCTGCGTCGCGGTGGACGGCCGCGCTGCACACCTCAAACCTACAGGACCAGTTATGGGCCATCCAGCAAGCCCGTGAGGCGGCGAGAAGACAGGGTCTCCGTACCTCCTCAGGGGCAGCCAAGGCCCAGGCCGTGAATTTGCCGGACATGCACATAAAGTTGTTACCACCATGCCACTAAAGAGTGGCGCAGGTTGTCACGAGCACAAATGTGCTGTAAAAAGTGAAGATTTTTTGCGTCAGTACAGCAATCCCCTTGTTTTAGCGGCTTCGCGCACCGCGGGGTAATCTCTCGATGAAGAATACAGGTGGAAGAGGAAGAGAAGATATGCTCGTAAGGTACCTTCCACGGTGTCTAGTGGCTATGGCCCGCTACTGGTGGCTGGTTCGAATCCTGGCAAAGGCGGCCGTAGTTCGATTGAGCCAAGCCTTAGGGGCCCATTAATTGATCCATATCAGCGCATGTTGAAGACTCTCAGGTACTCTTATTTCAAGAGCCGTGCACTACTGCATCACTCATAAGCATATCCTGGCTTTGAAGGTAAAACACTATAATTTATTATTATGCTGACATGTTGCAGTAGGCGGAGCACCGATGTGCAGCGGGTATCCGCCTAGTCATGGTGGTTGTGGTGGTGCTGTTGCATCAGGCGGGTTTAACCTGACATAGAAAATCAGCAATCGTTGCACCCTCTTCCTTACTATCGTGGTCCTTTCGGAAAAAAAAGGCAATGTCCTCAAAAATCCTGCGCGGAAGGCTGCTTTGAGATGCCAAGCATCTTTTGCGGACGTCTTCCTCTCACCACGAGACAACCGCGCGAGCAGACAGCGGAAGGGCAAGGCCCTGCGCAAATAGAAGCGAGCGAGCTGGCCGACAACTTTTAAATGCGCCCGCTGCGCTCCTCACGCCATCTCGCTGGCGATGAAGAAACGCTTATAAGCGTCTGCCGTCTCTGACTCCTGCCAGCGGTAAAGGTTTGTATATAAGGCTTGCCGTTAGGGCCCTGAAGGATCTGCTCTTTGTGGTGTAGTGGTTAGCGCCACGCACTGCGGAGCGAGAGGTTGCTGGTTCGATTCCGCGCTTCTGAAGAATTTATCTGAATTATTAGGGGCGAAGCTTCTTAGGGCATAGGCTAGTCCGGCGTTGTCGTCGTCGTCGTAGCCACCTCTAGGTCTCAGAATGATCACGAGATGGCGCTGCGGTGCTCCTTAGTTAGTACGTGAATTGATCCATAGATGGCGCGGAGGCGCTCGCTGTGTGCTCTAGTGTGATAGGAGAGCGCTAGATGGCGGCTGCGGATGCACAGCATATCCACGGAGTGAATGATGATGAGTGGGGCGAAGCTCCCGTCCGTCCGTCCGTCTGTGTGTCCTTCCGGACAGATACGGACAGATGAAGGGGCAACGGAAGCCACGGCTTATGTAAACGTTAACCACCACGGCTCACGACCAACGAAGAAAACACGGCTGCAGTACGAAAACTGAAAATCACGGCTCACGAATAAAACTTTTCTTGTATATATACACACAGTGTTTGTCACGTCTTTCATGATGTACAGGGCAAGATTCACGGAAGATTCACGGTTTTTACCGATGAACCTCCGGAGATTCGCCCACTCATCATCATTCACCCCGCGAATATGCGTGGATTTTTTCTTTGGGATATATATATATATATATATATATATATATATATATATATATATATATATATATATATACGGACATTATATGCAAAAATAGCTTGGGTTGCCGCTAGTTTATAACAGAATTGACGATGCGCTTCTCAGAGAACGACGGTTTATTAAGTCAACGTTTCGGTCGGAGGTTGAAACGGTCGGGCTCCGACCGAAACGTTGACTTAATAAACCGTCGTTCCCTGACAGGCGCATCGTCAATCCTGTTATATATATATATATATATATATATATATATATATATATATATATATATATATATATATATATATATATATATATATATATATATATTATATCGACAGTCTCGGCTGGTTTTTGCGGTCCCCGTCGCCGCAATCATAAACCGTATATATATATATATATATATACTTATACATATACGGTTTATGATTGCGGCGACGGGGACCGCAAAAACCAGCCGAGACTGTCGATATAATTGCTATCGCAATAAAAGTTACACCATCTCCCGCTAAAGCAGACCATGAGGCGATGCGAAGTAGCGCGGGAGGGGCACACTGCGTTTGCACCGGTTTGACGCTAGCAAACGCTGCCTGCGTCAGCGTTGTCTCTCGCGGGCGAGGGCGCGTTCTCGTTCCTTGCGAGCTGGTAAAGCGCTCATCGAAGAAAGAGCGTTTCTATAGTCAACGCGCGCCGTTCGGAGAGAAGAGGAAAGCCGAGAGGAGAGGAGATGAGGCAAGGAGAGGAGGGGGAGGAGAATGCGCATGCGCAGCGCGGATGTGGGCGCTACACGGCGGATGGATGGAGGGAAGGGGTGACATAGCAACGACCATAGGCTGCTTTGCATCTAAAATGTAGGCGGTATGTTTACTGTAGAGCAGCTGTGCGATGGCCGAGCGCTCGGTCACAACCACACTGACTGCATTCATACTTTATAATCCCATGCATAGAGTCATATGAAGGCGCTTTAGCCTATCTGCAGCGCCCTGGTGCGAGTACAGAAAAGAGATAGATAGAGAGACAGAAGCGTCGTGCTATCTTCATTTTGTGCTCTCAGTGCTATTCAGAAGTGCGTGGGCGGTAGCTTGCAGCCGGCTCCTTCGTGTCGGCGTAATTGTGTCGGCGATTTCTTGAGAAAGATCGCTAGGCCGTGGTCGTCATTGAAACTGGCCAGAGGCAGATGTTTCGTTTGCTAGTGGCTTCCGACGCCCCTTTCCCGGTGAGTCGGGGTTTCATGCGGAAAACATACCTGATTTACGCTGGCCGCAGGTCTTCAGAGGAGGAATTCTTCTTTGCTTTAAACACTGATGCTGCACCAACGTCTCCGTGGCCAAAAACTTTCTTTGGAAATAACTGCCAAATGCTGCTAATTGATTATGTAATCTGAGAAGTTTGCTTGCTGAGGCAAACTAGTCGCATGTTCCGCACATTGACAGGCGTCCGTCAAACGACAACGCTTGCACCTTATTACGAGAATTAATTTTCCTTGACAACCCTATATAGGGGAACCTTCTAAAGCGTTCGCTGAAACGCTCGACATGGGAAATCATACCGCGGTGTGATTGCGGTGTGCGACGCTTACGCTCATTTGAAAATATCTCAATGCGCTGTTGGAAGTATTACACTCCTCCTTCATCAGTTAATCTTTAATTTCCACGCGAATTTGTCACGACGTATTAATCTAAATACATAAGTAAAAGATCCAAATGTTTATATTGAGGGATGATTGAAATTACTCAAAAAAGAAGCGAAGCAACACCTTCCCATCTCGACCGATGCGATGGAATAAAATATGTTGCAGCGTGGTGCTTCCTAGGTACGCTGGATGTTAAGATAGAAGTGCTGTTGGGTGTATCTGGTACCTGAGACAAGAGGAATAAAATATTAATTTCTGCTGTTTTTTATAAATATATAAATATAAATATATATAAGTAGCGCCATACCTAATAAGAACTATCCGACATGCACTCTGACCGTATCGGAAACTGTGCACCGTACAAGAGCCTTCTGTTACGAGATAAGTGTTGCCGCGAAAAGCGATGAACACTTATTTGCCCTGCCATATGTCTCTCCGGGAGCTAGTGATCCATGCGACAGCGCGTCGCGTGTGGGGCCGAATTTCAAGGAAATTTGGGCGGTATGGTCACTGTAGAGCAGTGTACGGTGAACGCTTGGTCACAACCACAATGAGTGCATTCATATTTTAAGTTCCCATGCATTGGGTTACATCCAGGCGCTTTCGAATATACGCAGTACCATGACACGAGAGCAGAAAGAGAGAGGAACAGACAAAACAAGAGAGACAGCAGTGTCGTATTGTCTTTTATTTCTGCTCCTCGTGCTAACCGGAAGTGGGCGACCGGACTGGCGCTGCCGGCTCCTTCGGGTCGGCATAATAGCCTTTCCCCCAGAGTGCTCCGCGCACCCGCGGGGCACAGGTCTTCAGAGGAGGACTTCTTCTTAGCTTGAAACAGTGATGCAGCACCAACGTCTCCGTGGCTCCAAACTCGCTCTTTGGAGATAACTGCCAAAAGCTGCTAATTAAGCAGTGAATCAGAAAAGTTTACGTGCTTAGGCAAACTATTGCGTGTACAGCATATTGACAGGCGTCCGTCAAGCCATGACGCTTGCGCCTTATTACGTGGATTACTTTTCCTCGAGAAACCTCTAGCGGCGGAACTTTCGAAAGAGTTCGCTGAGACGCTCGATATAGGAAATCGCACCGCGGTGTGATTGCGGTGTGCCAGGCTTACGCTTATTTGATGCCTCAAGAATAACAGCTTAGAGAAACTGAAAATAGGTTTAGTGACGTACACACTGATTATCAATGAAAGAAATGCGTGCTCTCTTTATTTGAAATTTCTACATCTAGATATGTCGAGTGTCTTTTATCTTTTACCTGCAGTGCAGCGATAAACTTACACAATAATAAGGAAACCCCATTTTTCTGAAGCAAGCCATGACTTTTTATTTAACAATAAGGAATGGCCGGGAGGCTGCAGTTCCTGAAAAAACAATTTCATCGAGTTAGTCACCTAAGATGTACGTACTCTCATTACATGACTATTCATTCGAATCTACCACATGGGCTTCCTATGAAAGCTGTTGCCCAATGAAATGCATTGCAGCAACTACAATCGCTTAAGCGATTGCAGTACACAAAGAAACCTTTCTGGTGATTAAGTCCACCCCTCTTAGTTTGGGACGATGAATTGTCTGGAAATCGTGTCAGTCATCAAGTGCTGTAAATGTGGTGGACTCCTGCGCAAAAATACCTGAGATATCCACCTATCAAAAGAGAGATCGCTTTCAATAACTCTTTTCCCAGACACATCACATTTCGGCGCGTAAGTACGTACTTTCATTACATGACTGTCCATTTGAATCTACGAAATGGGACTCTTATGAAATCTGTTACCCAATGAAACACATCGCGGCAACAATGCCTTAGCTATTATTCGCCTTCTCATCAGAACCACGATCCGTATAAGAACCTATTATACTAAGAACACGTCGCAGTCAGCCCCACCGTTCTTAGGCGTTAACATCCATACAATCTTTTAAAGCAGCGCCTCGAAGTTAATTTAATATTGATAGCGCATATTCCGTTGTACTAATGGCGCTGTCTTTGAGCCTTGAATCTCAAGCAGAAGCGCGAAAGGTAGGTTTATTGCGCACCTATGTCTGTCTATTTTCATGCGTTGGTGGGCGCGTTTCGTGCGCTCTTTCGTATACTTAATATTATCTAGACCAAGCAAGTGAGCCAACCATGTCTTAAGCGTCAGGAGCAGCTACATATGATGTCTTCATCGGTGCATTAGTATTGGTGTCCTTGTAAACGATTCCATTCGCTGATGAAACGAACTAGCAACCTAAGCCTCCTGCCCAGCCATTTGTCTCCGCTTCCTTGAGCAGTAACTATTCGGGATAGATCGCAGCGGTCTTGTGAACTTGAGCAGCTAAGATCCCTTCATGATAGTCTTTAGTATAAGTCATGATATTTCTTCAAGCTATGTTATCTGATCAATAGCATTACTAGCTGACGAAAAGGTCTGGACAATATGTTCCAGATGATGATATATGTGACGTGGATATCTTATTAGGTTATCCCTACAGAGGACGCGCCACCCAATTTACATATAAAAGACTATCATTAATTTGATGGTGAAATTATCTGCTAAGCACATAATGATGAAGTGCGCATTTGTGCTTTTTTTTTCTGCACGTCGGTTTTCGGTTTGCGCTAAAAAAATTGTTATTGAACGCTGGTTCTAAGTTAGCAAATCGTGTACGCCGGCCTTTATTCACCGGAACATTTACCTGTGTCAGTGCTGCGTTCTCTATGAGATTAGTTCATATTGTGAGTATCACGTAATATCCTTGTGAAAAAGCGCAATATATGAAAAACTGATTACGTACTGAAAGGTGGCATTCATATTCTGGCGATCCTTTTGTGATCGTGGAAGAGTGCTGTTGGATCCAAACCTATACAAAGCAAAACAACATAGTTATCAGCAAGGAAGCACTGATCAACCTCTTCGCTACAGCATCATGAAAAGATGACGTTGTTTTGAGGATAGCGGAGAGGAATGGTTGTTAAGCGGTGCAGATCAAACACTCAAAACGCTAGGCAAAAGTGCGTTCTGGTTGTTGATAGTTTAGATTATTCAGCTCCCTGATAACACACGAATAGCAAATGTATACCGTTGAAACGCCCTGGTTCCACAACGTGCAATGCGCGAGCATTTGTCTATAATTGAGGGGAAAAAATCTTTCTCGACGCTAAAAGAATTTTCGAACGAATATTAACCCTTTTGGGCCACTTTAGTGGAGATAATGGCGGGATTACAGGCGCATGATGGATTGCCAGATACAGCCATTTCGCGACCCCAGGTTGAGGACCCCTCAGAGCCCCTAATAATAGGGATGAGGATGATTCGAGGTCAAGATAACGATGGAAGTAATATTGCAGTTATCTTCATTGTTATGCTTTCTATGTGGGGACTTCCCGGCTGGATAACTGCACTGAGAGATTTGTCCTGGCAAATATAATCCCTGAAAATGAGCTGTTGCAATACTACATGTCGCCAGCGGAAGGTATGTTTGGCTTCTCTATAGGTGCCAGCCTGGCCTCCCTTTCCACTGCTATTTAACCAGGCAATTTCGCAATATATTTAAGATTTCGCGACTGGCCTCAAGCTAAATGTACTGTACAAGTGCATTCATCTTGCCACTTGTGCTGAAGCGCTATCACAGACGGTCTAGGCGCTGTGCCGTCCACGGCAAGACTGAGCAGCCAACTGATTGATCTGTGGGGTTTAACGTCCCACAGCCAGCTCTGATTATGAGAGACGCCGTACTGGAGGTCTCCGGAAATTTCGACCACCTTGGGTTCCCTAACGTGTACACTGATATCGCACAGCACACGGACCTCAACATTTTGCCTCCATCGAAACGCAGCCGCCGTGGCCGGGATTCGATTCCGCGACCTTCGGGTCAGCAGCCGCGTGCCCTAACCACTACACCACCTTGGCGGGGCGACTGAGCGACCGAGTGCTGACGAAACAGACGGCATACTCTCGCCCATAGAAATGGCGCCGCCGCGGCGAGGATGAGAGTGATTGCAGCTGAGACAACCTCGCACAGCGATTCGCGTGGCATTGCTTCACACCAGGCATGCCAGTGCTGCAACGGCCTAAAAGGCAACTGCGGCGATTTTTGTGTGTTCTCTGATCCTACTGAAATCATCAGTGTACGTTGTCCTGGGTGCCCTAATAATATATGCCAAGCCAGGTGGTTGTAAGTCGTTTAGGCTTCCTGGAGATGGATCTTATATATCTTGGCGGTTCCTCATGCGTTTTCGATGTTATTACCTTCACTGACGCCTGCCCAAGCGAATAGGCGGTAATCAGCGAAAGAGTCATCGCTCAGCGCTCAAATCTTTGCTGTAACGTTCAGAAAAGCTGACATTGCTCCATGCATCGTCAGACAACATCACCACTTTCCTTTTTCTGGAACCAGCTCCATAATTAGGGTGGCGTGGAGGCTCTGACCCCATCGCATACGTTGTACGAAGCGTCTAAGCATTTTGGTTTTTGTTTGAATAGACCGTTAATTGCCCTTTTTAAAATTATTGGTGCGTTACTGAGGACACTGAGCGACCTAGTCTGCTGGAAGCCATTCAGTGCAACTACAAAATAGCGATATCAAAACATATTGAAAAAACCACCGGAGTCCCCCTTTAAGGTCTCTTGGACGATCCCTAATGTTGATACGCAACGTAGTAGAGCTTGTTTCGCAGTGGAATAAGGCCGCATCAAACTGAGTTTTTCACGCTTTTATTATGAACAAGTACAGATGGAGCCCACATACGATGCATAATGATTAATACATTGTACCATTATTCTCTGATTCAGTGAAGCCAGCCAATCTGCCACGGGAACGCAAAGACCAATAGCTATACATTATGAGGCCAAGGAAAGTGCCCTATGTGCCTTTCTTCGGAGCAGTCACGTGTTCCTTTTTTCTGAGAGCCTCTGGCACCCCTTAGGACATCTTACGGGGAACGCTTTCAAGCAAATTCACGACAAAACTACAGCTCCACCAACAAACGGAGCATAAAAAAGAAGGGTTGGGGTGTCGCTCTGCGCCACTGAGATTTAACATCTCGGGAAGTGGAATCAGGCGTGTAATTCGGCGGAAAAAATTCACGCGCTGGTCATGAGGGCCAGCACTGTTCTTAAAGCTGACGCGCCAGGAGAGCCTCAATGATATAGATAATTAATTTTGTGTGGTTTCACCTGAGAAACACGCCTTCATGGTCACTGCGGAAGTGGCAGACAGTTTTTCTACTCCACCATCAGCGTCGTACACCGGACTAACAGAATTTGAGTGCTAGTAAAAAAAGACATTCTCGCGCAGTTGCGAGCCCAAGGGACACAGGGACGTGTTGATGACACGTTGTTCTTGTTCTTTCTGTAAGGGCACATGCTCTGTCCAGGGGATTGGGTGAGACAGAATGGATTAAGAATGTTTTGTATAGCTAGTTTGCTCATGCTCTGTCCAGGGGATTGGGTGAGACAGAATGGATTAAGATTGTTTTTGTATAGATAGTTTGACTAAGCACTTATGCACTTCGCAGAAGAGTGAACATGCGATGCTTTAAAATTCTGCTAGAAACTATGTGTTTTCAAAGTTCAAATTCCTGTGGCGTCTCAAAGAAGTCCTCCCTATGAAACTTCTGTGGTTTCAGTAAACTTAGAGCTCCTATTTCGCTACTCTTCTAAAAAAAAAAAAAAACGAGGAGCGACAAATACCATAACATCACTCCTCCTGTAGGTTGCCTTGCTTTTCGCAAAAGAACTCTTAAACCAAAGTGAACAAGCGCCCAAAGAACAGATCGTCAACCTAAAGATCTCGCTTTCCGCGAGTAAGGAAGTGGTTTAAGAAATATACGCATTCCACCTTGCCCACAGTGCAATTATCTTTGCAAACCTCATTTGTCGATTGCAGCCGGAAAGCAGCATTGCTCTAGTGAATAAGGTGATATTCGCTTTTTTTTTCTTTTTCAAGTTGCACGAGTCAGCTTACACTCACGGGGGCCGACATATGGTTTGCGGCACTGAAGAGCAGCCTCCTAGGCCATTACCGTTAGACGGCCCTCGGGGCACGTTTTAAAACAGCGGCCTACCACGTACTTTCGTACACATAAGCGACTACGTCTACGAGGGGGTCTATTCTTATAACTTCTTCAGTGAACATTTGCGGACAAGAACTGCTGGCAGCCGATTTGATGTCGTGTAACTTGTGCAGAATGCATGAGGAAAACGCGAAGGAGGCGCCAAGGATAACGCCTGGAAAACTGCCACCCTGCCCCTCCTCCCCCCCCCCCCAAAAAAAAAGAAGAAAGCACCCATTCCGCAATGTAAACACGACGGACTGGAATGCTGCAGCCCATTCTAAGGGCCAACCACGGGCACATGCGCCCTCTATAAATCGGTGCCTCAACCAAAGAAACACTCGCATTAGGCTGAGCAATGCCAAGGAAACATCAGCGCAACGCCTCACAAGCCTGTTTAAGTTGCGTTGTGGTTAAGACACTTAGCTTCGAACGGTGAGGGCGCTCGTTCGATCTGCAGCACCGACAATAAATTTTGTTTATTACGTAACATGTTTGTTCCCTTCCTTTATTGACTGATGTCTTTGTTGCTTCCTTGCTTCTTCATTCCGTAGTAAACTTAATACGTTCATATGGTGCACTCCTGTATGTTCAACGACCAGCCAGCTGAGCCTATCAACAAATGATTTTCCTGTGGACTACCACAACTCCAATGGTGACGGCACCACAGGTTTCGCAATGACAGCTGTGCTCTCAGATTCGATTGCGGCAAAGTCAGAAGTCTGTCTCAACCGCAAGCGCAAATGCTTCCACACGTACCATGACACAAGCCATTTTTAAAGTACGTATATCATTACGCTGCAGGAATATCACACTGCTCATGTCGCGTGTATTTTTTTTCAAGCTTGAGCAACAAGTATTGGTAAACACTGGTACAGTTAAAAATGGAATACTTTATTACATTGTAACGAAAGTAGAATTTCTGCGGGACACATGTCAATCAAACAAATAACGAAGGTGTTTAGTTTTTTCTCCAGGTCCGCTGAAACTATTCCGACGATGGTGCGCTATATCAGGGCTAGAGGAAAACTACGCTACGAGAGAAGTTACACTCCGAAGCGCAACTACTAAGCTGACGGAATAACAATCTGGTCTCGCTCCTGGGTCACCCTGTATGTGCCTTCATGCAAACTATGTGGCACAAGTACAAGGAACGACAAAAGGGATTGGAAAACACGCACTCACACGGCCGCCGGAAGGACGCTATCAAACCGCACTGCGCACATTGAAAGCAATGGGTACACTGTTGTAAATAGCGTAAGGCTAACAAGTGCCCATACCATGTTAGGGTCAAAGTGCAATTTTACTCACATGAACAACATCAATTTGTAAGGAGTCCGCCAAAAGTCGTCTGATACTAGGCCGTTTAGGAGTGCCGCAGTTACATTTTCGGTGCAAAATGTGTTGTTAGTGAACATATCTGAAAGCACAAGGCGTATAAAGGAATATAGATGTTGTGTTTTCTTCTGATACTGCGAGGTCATTTAGACAGATACGACTACATGCAAAATTTTGTGCATTCGGCAATGTCTTGACGTTAATTCAAGCTGCTCTTCTGTATATACTTACGCTCTTGGCGCGAAAGCATGCATGTATGGTATATTAAGGGATGCAATATGGCCCGTATGTCTGGGATTTAAAAGAAGAATTAACGAAATGGTGAAATCAGTATAAGGTAGCGTGCCTATTGGTGTGTCCATTAACGTCGGCAGTGTGTCAACTTATGTTGCTTGCAGTTCAGGAATACATTTTACAATGCGATTATGAACGCTTGGTGGGAAGAAGACGTTCATTACCATTTACGAGTTCGTTATCCTACTATAATATTGTCACGAAGCTAGTACATACAAGAGCTGCCTAGAAGCAAGGAATCGGCAGATGTCTCAGCTACAGCCAGGCTAAAGCGTTCGTAAGCGCGAGCTTGGCAGCGAGCGTCTGGTTTCAGCAAAGGCTGATCGTCCAAGAGCACGTGCGCGTCCAGGAACTTCGTCGTTCTCGCTTCAAGGGGCCGTTGGCACAGCGTTCCAACCTACCTCGCGTCATTTCTGCCACCTCAAAAGCGACCGTCCCGGTCGCTGCAAGTGTAACACTACAGCAATATGGTCAACGGTGACAACATACAAAAGAACACCAAAAACCACAGAGATGTGCACAGGTTTCAGTTTGAGGGTTGCTTATGTCTCGCGGGCGTAGTACGGCTTCATCCGTACAACGTGGACGACTTCAGCACGAGGGCGACGTCGGCTCGAACCAGGGTCAGAGCTCTGAGGGACCACCTCGTAATTCACATCACTGAGGCGGCGTACAACTTGATAAGGACCGAAGTAGCGGCGCAACAGTTTCTCGGAGAGCCCACGGTGCCGGATAGGCGTCCACACCCACACGCGGTCGCCTGGCGAGTACTGGACGTTCCGGCGTCCCAGGTTGTAACGGCAGGCGTCGGTAATCTGCTGGGTACGGATGCGGTTCCGAGCAAGCTGGCGAGCTACCTCGGCCTTCTCGATGAAATCTTCAGTGGTCTCATTTGTCGTGGCTCCGTAGTCGACAGGGAGCATCGCGTCTAAGGGTGTTGTAACGCGACGGCCATAAACGAGCTCGAATGGTGTGAACTCCGTTGTCTCCTGCACAGCGGTATTATAAGCAAACGTCACGTACGGTAGAATTTCATCCCACGTTTTGTGCTCCATATCGACATACATGGAGAGCATGTCGGCCAATGTTCTGTTTAAGCGCTCTGTCAAGCCATTGGTTTGGGGATGATAGGCGGTGGTCCTTCGGTGATTGGTGTGGGTTAGCGTAACGACTTCTTTCAATAGCTCCGCTGTAAAAGCGGCACCACGGTCAGTAATGAGTACAGTGGGTGCGCCGTGACGCAGCACGATGTTCTGGACGAAGAAGCTCGCAACTTCAGCTGCAGTTCCTCGGGGCACAGCTTTGGTCTCCGCATATCGGGTTAAATAGTCGGTTGCCACGATTATCCATTTATTTTTAAAGGATGAGAGAGGGAACGGACCAAGAAGATCCATTCCAACTTGCAGGAATGGCGTCGGAGGCGGATCCAAAGGCTGAAGCAGGCCGGCAGGCTTAACGGATGGGGCTTTACGTCTCTGACAGTCACGGCACGTTTTCACATACCGCTGGACAGATGAAAAAAGCTGTGGCCAATAGTATCGCTGGCGTATGCGTGCTAGAGTCCTCGCGAAGCCTAAGTGACCGGCACATGGGTCGTCGTGACACGCCTGGAACACTTCATCGCGTAGCGCTGCCGGAACGACGAGGAGGAACGTCTCCTTGCTGTTTTCGAAATTCTTCTTATACAGTACATCGTTCCGCAAACAGAATGACGTCAAACGCCGTGAAAGCGGGCGCGGGACAATAACGTCAGCTCCCTCAAGATACGGAATAACTGGAAGCAGCTCTGAGTCTGCGCGTTGATGGTTAGCCATGCTCGCCGCGTCGACGACCCCCAGAAACGGCAAATCTTGCTCCAGGTCGGATGACGTCAAAGGAATGGGAGCACGTGACAGGCAGTCAGCGTCGCTATGCTTATGGCCGAACCGGTAGACGACAGTTATGTCGTACTCCTGAAGGCGGAGGCTCCAACGAGCGAGGCGGCCGGACGGATCTCTGAGATTGGCAAGCCAGCAGAGCGAGTGGTGGTCACTCACCGCTCGGAATGGCCGGCCGTACAAGTAAGGTCGAAACTTGCTGATGGCCCAGACGACGGCTAAACATTCTTTTTCGGTTGTCGAATAGTTAACTTCTGCCTTCGTGAGACTTCGGCTCGCATAAGCAATTACACGTTCTCCGCCGTCTTGCCATTGCACCAGAATGGCTCCTAGTCCCACGTTGCTTGCATCGGTATGAATTTCAGTTTCCGCGGCCTCGTCAAAATGTGCCAGCACTGGTGCTGATTGAAGTCGATTGCGCAGTTCTGTAAAGGCCTGTTCTTGGTCATCCGTCAACACAAACGGGACGTCTTGTCGCGTTAGTCTTGTGAGAGGGTCCGCAATTCTTGAGAAGCCTTCAACAAAACGACGGTAGTATGCGCACAGTCCTAGGAACCGTAGAACAGCTTTCTTGTCCTTAGGACGAGGGAACTCTGCAACGGCAGTCAACTTCTCTGGGTCTGGTCGGACGCCTTGGGAGCTGACTACGTGACCTAGGAACTTGAGTTCCCGGAAGCCAAAGAAGCATTTTTCGGGCTTGATGGTTAGATTTGCCTTGCTTATTGCAGTCAGCACGCTTCTTAGTCGGACGAGATGTTCATCGAACGTGCTGGAAAACACAACAACGTCGTCTAAGTATACCAGGCACGTCTGCCGCTTCAGCCCAGCGAGCACAGTGTCCATCATGCGCTGAAACGTAGCAGGAGCAGAACAGAGGCCGAAAGGGAGGACTTTAAATTCGTATAACCCGTCAGGAGTTACGAAGGCGGTTTTTTCACGGTCGCGCTCATCGACTTCAATTTGCCAATACCCTGACTTTAGGTCTAATGAAGTGAAGAACTGAGCGTGGCGTAGACGGTCCAGAGCGTCATCAATCCGTGGCAGGGGGTAGACGTCGCGTTTCGTAACCTTGTTAAGCCGCCTGTAGTCGACGCAGAAACGGAGTGTGTTGTCTTTCTTCTTTACTAGTACTACTGGCGACGCCCAGGGACTTGTCGACGGCTGGATGACGTCATCATTTAGCATTTCTTCTACTTGCCACTTAATCGCCTCCCGTTCCACTGGTGACACACGGTACGGATGCTGACGAACTGGTCGTGCCGACTCCTCTGCAACAATCCGGTGTTGTGCAACGGATGTACGCTGAACTTTAGATTCTGTCGAGAAACAGCCAGAGAATTCTTTCACGAGGCCCAGCAGCTCCTTCTTTTGTAGCTCGGTTAATTCAGCATTAATGTGAACGCGAGCTTCCAAGGTGACGTGACTTGATGCACCAGGCGAAGCAACTTGGGACGTACCGACGTCGGAGAACTCAGCAATGTCGTTGAGGAATGCGACAGCAGTGCCGTGCGGGACGTGCTGATACTCATTGCCAAAGTTTGTCAGCAAAACATGCGAGCACTTATTCCGTAACCGGACGAGACCTCGCGCGACGCAGATGTATCTTTCGAGGAGCAGTGGGATATTTGCCTCGGCAATACCCTCATGCTCGTCGGATGCGTCGCATGTTACAAGGGCCAATACACTGCTTCTTGGTGGCACCGTGACGTTGTCGTCGACGATCCTCAACCGTTGACCTGAGTTTCGTCACAGGTGTTTCCTGCTAAGGCGTGTGCAGTCGAAAACGTTACCCGAGACTTTGCAAATTAATCACGGCTCCATTAGCCTGCAGAAAGTCCATTCCCAGAATGAGGTCCCTTGAACAACGTGGCAGGATAACGAAATCTCCGAGGTATGTATACCCGCAAATGCTCACTCGTGCTGTGCATCTCCCTACCGGAGTTAGGAGGTGGCCCCCTGCAGTGCGAATCTGCGATCCAGTCCACACGGTAGAAACTTTCCTCAGCTTGGTGGCAAGATCCATCCTCATGACCGACGTGTCAGCTCCGGTGTCGATTAACGCCGTTATGTCTTCACCGTCGACAGTTACGGGAATGTTCGACTTCACTACTTCCCGTACTGTATTTGACTGCGTCTGCGTGTCTGCGCCGTTCTGTTGTCGTCGTTCTCGTCGCAATGGAGGATCTTGAGTACAGCGAACGTCAGCGGCCTCACCTCCGGAGGTCGCTGAACTCAGTTTTCCCGACCTGCAGGGCTAGGCGAGCGGCGTCTAGTAGTGCCGCCGGAGAAGGCTGGGCTCGGCGATCTGTAACGAGCAGGAGACGACGAACGGGGCTCGTGCCACCGCTGATTGACGTTCGGACGATTCGCGACGAAATTCTCTATTTCTGGCGGTCGCTCACCAGGCCGTGGGCGAGGTGCATTCGGCGGGAACCCACGGAGACCCACACGTCGGTAAGGACACATTCTGTACACGTATCCGGCTTCGCCACAGTGATAACAAAGGGGCCTGTAGTCGGGGGTGCGCCAGACGTCGCACTTCCTAGGCCTTGCTTCGGCGACGAACGAAGGACTGCGGGACTCGAAGCTTACTTCAATTTGCCGTGCTGGGGGTACCATGCTGTAAGCATTAGGGGGCGGCGGGCGGCGCACGGCTTCAGTATAATTCCTTTCAACTCGCTGTCCCTGCATCTGTGGTCCCTCGTACGCGTTAATGGGTGGCGGACGGCTTCGGCGTAATTATGCTCAGCTCGCTGGCTCTGCGTCTGTGGCCCCTCGTACTGTCCAGGAACGTGGACGGCCTGTCTCACCTCGGCGCGCACTATTTCCGCAATGGAAATTGGCTCTACAGGGGCAGCAGCGGTCGCCTGCATCTTCTGCAGTTCCTCCTTCACAACAGCCCTGATGAGTTCTCGCAAGGCGCAGATGTCGTTGCCCATGGTAATGGAAGACAGCTCCCTCGGAATCAAGGCGTCGCGGTTGAATTGCCTAGTCCGCTGCTGAAGGGCCTTCTCCATGGTAGTGGCTTCATCATGAAACTCCGCAAGTGTCGACGGTGGGTTTCGAATGAGGCCGGCGAAGATTTCTTGCTTCACGCCTCGCATTAGGTGGCGCACTTTCTTACTCTGTCATCGAAGGGTCCGCACGTCTGAAGAGCCGGCACATGTCTTCGACATACGCTGTCACTCTGTCGTTCGGACCTTGAATTCGAGCCTCCATTGCCAACTCTGCCCTTTCCTTTCTGTCCACTCTCGCAAAGGCATTCAGGAACTGCCCACGGAATTCATCCCACGACGTCAGCGTCGTCTCGTGGTTCTCAAACCACGTTTTCGCGGCATGTTCGAGGGCGAAGTACACATAGCGTAGCTTACGCTCTGGGTTCCAGTCGTTGAGGTTGGCAACACGTTCGAAGTGGTCGAGCCAATCGTCGGCGTCTTCAGAAGCATCTCAGTGAAACGGGTTCGGCGTCCTGGTATGATTGACGACCAGATGCGATGCTGCCGTAGTGACAGGAGGTGGTTGGCTCGTCATCCTGGTGCGTTCGGGTAGAAGACCGTGTTGTGGCTGGAGCCCCTGGAGACGAGGACTGGTACGTGCGTGCACAGGGGTGAGCTCGGTCGAACTACTCGCCGGGCTCTGGTCTGGGGTACGCTGCGGAGATCTTAGCATCTAACGCTTACCCCGCACCTCCACCAGAAAAATGTCACGAAGCTAGTACATACAAGAGCTGCCTAGAAGCAAGGAATCGGCAGCTGTCTCAGCTACAGCCAGGCTAAAGCGGTCGTAAGCGCGAGCTTGGCAGCGAGCGTCTGGTTTCAGCAAAGGCTGATCGTCCAAGAGCACGTGCGCGTCCAGGAACTTCGTCGTTCTCGCTTCAAGGGGCCGTTGGCACAGCGTTCCAACCTACCTCGCGTCAATATTGCTTAACAGTAATGTTGCTTTTTTGTGCGGTCATTTAAATCTCTGTGACATGCCATTTTCTAGATACGAAGCAGCTTATGGCGATGGGGGGGGGGGGGCTTTGTCCGTCCCTTCCTGGTCCCTCCCTCCGCCGTGTGGTGTCCACACCAGCACTGCGCATGTGCATCTCCTCCCCCTCCTCTCCTTGTCTCATCTCCTCTCCTCTCGGCATTCCTCCTCTCCTCTGCGAAAGGCGCGCGTTGACCTGAACTTCTTCCTATATATTCTTTCATACCCCCTTCACCTTGAGTGTACCAGTTGAGGTGTCCCCTCCGGAGAGACAGTTATCGTGAACTCCCCTCCCCCCTTTCCACCTTTCGACAGCAATAAAGAATCTCTCTTGACCTGCGGCGTCCAAGATGCACGAGGACCTTGCCGGACGGACACACCTGTTCGGTGTTGGCGGACCGATCGGCTGCTGCTGCCTGCACCGAGCCCGGACTCGGTGTGTCGAAGCAGAGCTGACTCGGGTACTGTGCCTCATCGACGACAGCCGAGCTCGTCGGGCTCCAACTGGCCCTGGACCTCCTTCTGGAAACGCCGACAGTCACAACTGCAGCCATTTTTGTGACTCGAAGCCGTCCCTGCTTCTACTCGCGAAGGAGGAACGCGACCCGCCGCTTGCTCAACGCATTGCCCGCAGCCTTCTATCCCTGCAGGAGAGCGGACTCGACGTGGTCCTTCAGTGGCTCCCTACCCACTTAGGCATCGCGGGCAACGAGGCGGCAGATGACCTCGCCAAGCGCGCCCACAGCCCGGACACCCCGATGAGTGATTGCGCGAGCTCTTACGCTTCCGCGAGGATAAACTTTCGGAGAGAGCTCGCGCGCGCTCACCCCGACGCCTGGGTTGTTGACGCGTTGACGGCAGCCAGCCACGCCCACTCCCGGCTACTGGTTTCTGCCGGCGAGAGCACAGTCGCCTCCTCGCCTTGTGCACCGGAGGTGTTTGGCCAGCGGAGCGCCGCCATCGACTCCGCGGTTTCTCCTCTCCTGCGTGCCGCGACTGCGGAGAGGATGAATCACTCTCCCACCTCCTGTGCGAGTGCCCGGCCTTCGGCAGCGAGCGCGAGCAGCTAGCGTGCTCGCTACCGCAAACTCGGGCTGCCCTGTGCCACGGTGCAAGACGTGCTGTTTCCTTCTGGCTGCTTCGAACGTCGACGCTCCGCTCTCGCCGCAGTCCTCAACTTCATCGAGGGCTCAGGGATAGCCGGGCGGTTTTAACCCCGCTCTACAGCTCGCTCCCTGCAGACTTTGACTCGGCTGGACTTGTGTGTGCGTGTGTGTGTCCCTCGAACTTTCTTCTGCCTGCCTATTCTTTAATACCCCCTTCCCTTTGAGTGTACCGGTTGAGGTGACCTCTCCGGAGAGACTGTTATCATGCGCTCCCCTCCCCCTTTCCACCTGTCTACAACAATAAAGAATCTCTCGTTGACCAGCTCCCGCTCCTTTCCTTTTCTCGTCTCCACTCCTCTCGGCATTCTTTCTGTCCTCTCCGAACGGCGTATTGACTATGGAAACGCTCTTTTTTCGATGAACGCTTTACTAGCTCGCAAGGAACGAGAACGCGCCCTCGCCCTCACTAGCAGGCAGCATCTGCTAGCGTCAAACCGATGCAAACGCGACACCTAGTCAAACCGATTGCAAACGCGGTGAATAGTCCCCGTGCTGCTTCGCACCGCCTCACGGTCCTCTTTAGCGAGAGATGGTGCAATTTTTAGGGGCGAAGCTCCTCTTAGTCTAACCTTGTCAGTCGTCAGGCGTCAGTCGTCAGGCGTAACCCGCGTGCCTCCCGGCGCGTGCCTCTCTCTCTCCCGGTGCGTGCCTCTGCTGTCTTGTGAGAGAGAGAGACAGAGAGAGCGAAAGGCGCGCGTTGGCTCAACACCCTAGAGGGTGTTGGTTGGCTATGGAAACGCTCTTTCTTAGAGGAACGCTGTACCAGCTCGCAAAGAAGGAGAACGCGCCCTCACCAGCGACAACGTTGGCGCAGGCAGCGTCTCCTAGCGAGTTTCTTGATTGAGAAATACCGACTGCTCGCGTTGGAGAAGCGTTCACCGGCAACCCATATATATATATATATATATATATATATATATATATATATATATATATATATATATATATAGGCACTGGATCTTGACTTGCAATGAAGTGCCTGTGGGAGATTTCACTTGTGCATAGTTGAACCATGAGGATTCGTAGCGTGCGCGTTACCTAAATTAATCCGGAACTCGGCAAGATCTACGACGAACCTCCCGAGCTTCGCCCACTCATCATCATTCACTCCGTGGATATGCTGTAATTTTTATTAACCGCTTACGGCTCATGAGATGTGATATGTTCTTTTCAAGAACCATACGTGGAGCCGCACTACAGCACTATGTAAATCCAGTCGCTTGCTGAACCCACAACGGCAGTGTAATCATAGATAGCAATATTTTGTTCCTATGTGTTAGGGAACCTACGACTCGCGCCAGTTACCTAGGATAGGTAATATTCGGGGCAACATGCCATGTCATATTGTTGATATGTGTGACTTTTTGACCGCAGAAGTGTAATGCGGCTGAATATCCTTAATTTTTGCTAAAGCAAAATAAGTAAAAGCGTTAGATGAAACTATGTGGGTTTTGTTATTATTTCTAGAACATGTACAACATTAAAACAATATCTGCCGGCAGAGCATTAGATGTAACATTAAGTGCTGTACGGGCGCGATGAACACGAGGCAGGCACTCGCGGTTTTTAACATGCACTGAAAAGTCATAGTACATGCGCCTTTTGAATTATCGCCTCCATCGAAAATGCGACCGTCGCGGCATTTCTGTTGAGTAGCGATAGACAATGGAAGTGATAGATGCCCTTGACTTGAAATAAGGTAGTGAGGAAATTCTCCAGTATCCTCGTAATCTTCTTTTATAAGGTGGCGCGTATTCCTGCAAGAAGTATCTCTGTTTATCAAATGTACCGAAAGCACAAGAATTCTTATACATAGGATAATGTTGAACGTCGTTACGAGTTCATAGCTGGTGAAAAGGTACTGTTTGTAACATGGCACATGGAAAGGAGGGAGTCGGAAGAGTAGAGACGAATCGAATATACATTGAAATATCGTCTACATATAAGAAAGAAGTCATACCATCTTGGCGAATGGTCGTGTTTTCAAATATATGTGGCCTGTAAAAGTGCGAACAGTCAAGATTATACGTTTTTCTATTTTCTATACACCCTCAGAGCACCTCGTGTGGCTATTTTTGCATACGGGTACTTAAATTAAACTGAATTAATACCCCTTATTGTCCATTACACAAAAGGCAGTACCCTTCAGGGAGAACAAGAATTGATATTAAAGCATCCGTAAGAATATTTGCGTGTGATATACTCCGAGAGAAAACTGTCTTTTTTTCTTACAGCACCGCATGCAGCTTATATACTGCACATATTGTAAGAACGGCAATACAAAATATGAGGGAGGCATTCTTTTTTATGCAGACGTCCAGTAGGGTCTAAGCATTAAGAAAAGATATCTAGGGCATCCTTTATAACGTAACACAATATCGAGTAATAGTCTGCAGTGTGTGAGTATGGTAAGGCTTGCAGAAATGCGTTTGTCTAATGTAAATGTAGCAGCTCTACAGGTATAATTACAGGCTGAACGGTGCCTTCGCTAGTACGTTGATTCTGTATATTCGGTATAAAAGTGGCATGAATGATTACGTCTGTAACTTCAAGCTACCAATGGGGGAACTTCGAGGCTTGTTAAATACCATAGGTACCTCTCGCTACAGACTGAGAGAGGGTCCCTCCTTAGAAGAACAGATAACCGCTCGTATGATACTTGAATGTATCGTTCTCGTTGTGGTAATTCAGAAAAGCTATTCTTCATTCGGTACAATTGAAACTGCAATTTGCTAGGTTTGCAGCGGCACGTAGACCATGCATGTGTCTTTACTGTGATGGACCCTGAATATGGTTTCCTGGAAAAGCAAATGTGAGGATGCTTAATGCATAATTTCCTGTAATGTATGTTTACACAAACGTACCGAATTCGGAAGCACTTCATCGCCTACGTTTTTGTTTCGTTAGGTTATAACAACATTTATTTAGCAGATGAAACACAATTGCTTCTTTTACGGCAGTGCGGAGCCTGTTATGGTGGTGCATAATAGAAATAATGCTACCTGCACTCTTGTTATTTTAACATATTACCACGTGACACAGCTGAGGAAGCAGATGGATGTCTTTTGTGTTCATATTCGCTAGGCAGCTAAAACGATCTCCCGCACAATCTTTTAGGCACCGCATCTGTGAAGTAATGTAACAGTGACGACGAACACGGCAACATATAATGTGAGTAAAGAACAAAGTGAGTACTTTGCTTTGTGTGGGAAATACTTTACGAGAGAGCATTGCGAAGAGACAGTTTGATTCGGAGTACGAAAATCGCGATAGTTGTTTGGGTAAAATCACGGATATGTGTTTATTCTGGCCCATAACGAATTTCGCAAGCACGCTGCACTGACGTTTCAATCACATCATATTTTATTAGTGTACTGTGTGATGGTATATTCTTACAGAAACTGAAAGGAAGCCAGTAGGGGTTAGTATACAAGTATGTACGGTTTAAAAGCTTAAAATAGGCACGGCGCTGCTTGTGCAATACGTTTCGTTCATTTCTTTTTCTTTAGTGGCATTCGTTGTCGAGGAAGTCGTGTTGACAATGATGGTGACAAAAACGCTTGCCTTAATTGTAACGGTACGCACCGCCACATTCAACGCAAAGTGGCGGCAATTATTTTATACTGAAGCAACTAGCAAGGCGAACTGGGTTAGACCCCTGCCGTGGAGGCTGTTACGCAGAAACTTACAACTATGTGTGCTAATACTCCTTTGAAAGGAATGGAGCTAGACGGAATAAAGAAAAGGCCGTCTCTGTGGCATGTGTAAAAAGGAATGACAATTTGCCCGCACCATTTCTAACACGCGTGAACAGATAATTGTGGTCCAGCGCCTTCCATCGAATGCATTGTGCCTTCAGGAATGGCTGTGGACCAGTGAGGCCAGTTGAACAGTAATGAACAGCCTTTCATTTCATTCACGTGGCTCACCTTGACATCGTACGCTTATGGGCTACTCGAGAGGGACTACACGAAATCGTACATTACCTGGACGGGCGCAATTAGAATCACTGTCATGAATATGTTCGAATAAAGGGGATGTCAGCGGAGCGCTTTCACTACTGGAATGGCGCCTACCCCGTACGTTTAAACTTAGTGTCATTAAAGAAAGGGCCATAAAATTCTACCGCAAGTGGTCCTTACAAATTCTAAGCCGCACCTGAAGCATGGGGGGCCGCCGAAACCCCTCGTAGTTGTCACAGTGTTCGAAAATGTGGATGGCGCTTCGTCCTTCTCACTACAAGGAATGCTAACAATAAGATATTCGGCTGTCTTCTTTACACTCACATGGCGGATGATTTTGTCTCAATTATGTTCTTACCATGCTCAGTAAGTTATACCAGCGGTTTGATTACGTGTTAAGCTGCTTGAATAAGGAGCGACACGCGGTTAGTGAGCACTGTCTTCAGTCATTTGCCGTTTCGGCAAACTTCACAGCCTATAAAATTTTACCCCTGAAACAGCATAGTTAATTGTGCATTAATAATTTCTGGCAACTTGGCTCCAGACAAACAACACGCAAGTTAGAGTATTATTACGAGAATGATGTGGCACCTTTCTGAAACTCTCAGGTACTTGTTGTTTTCAAAAAGCTTGTGTACGTTACAAAATATGGCCTTTAGAACATGCTCCAGACAACAGCAAGTCCAGTATTTAATCGTGCGTTCTTTTTTGCGCATGTCTCTGAAGTATAATGAAAGATATTGATTTGTACAAAGGTCCATTTTTATATGATCAGCTTCGTAAAACGTTAGACTATTCATCTGTACACCCCCTAGCACCAACCGATTAAAATACAGTCAATGACAGTCATGGTGCTGATATTCTGTGAAAATTGTTGCAGAAGAGCAGGTCCGTATACCGCGTTATGACAGGCGCAACGTAAGCCTTTTCCTTCCCTTTAGAATAACCTGCACCAAGAAATCTTACTTCTGAAGGATAATGGAGAACCAAGCCAAAGACGGAATCCTCTGATGCGGGAATAATAGTCGCGAGCCAGATTCTTTCGCAACCTAATAGAAGGCCATAGGAAGAGGCGCTCATATGTTGGGTGTCTTGATCGGAACCTCACTGTAAATTACTCTCAAGGATCATGCAGAAAAAAAATGACCAGTTGAACTACACAAAGCACGCGGGAGAGAAATTCTGGCTGTGTCATCTTGGAAACTAATATGCCGGCTCTGCATGGAAATGCAAAAACCAGATATAAAGCCGGCAAATACATATTTCAATTGTGAAGTTTTGTGATGAATCTTCGACACATTGACCGTACCCTTCAGTGCATCCATCCATCCATCCACTTTGCTGCGCATTTGTTGATAGGAATATTTGGCAACGTAGCCATAATACTCGTAGTTGTAGCAGTGAGTGGAGGGCTATAGATAACCTCGCACTCATCTACTTGAAAACTATAGCAGAACACAAGCCGGTGATTCCTTGTCGAGTGCAAAGTCCAGATCGTGAGAAGTCGTTGTTCTCCGGCACCGTCTTCATGGCGGAGCTATGTCGTTGGTCTCTTGATTGACAAAACAGCGGTGTGTTTCAAATTTTCCTGCAGTTGTGCTTCTCTGCATGATATTCTTACTTGCCAATGTAATGCACTGTGTAAAAATTGTATGGTAACTTACCAGTGTAACACAGCAAGGTTACTCACGTACGACTGAAGTACCTACGACGTCATTTCAAGACGAGCAACATGTGTTATCTAAAGAAGTCTGGATGATTCAGCAAATGTAGAAACACTCACAGAGAAACTTCCATCTGCGTTGATGCCGAATGACTGCACTTTCCCTATTGCCGCAGTTACCAATTCGCCGGCCTGTTTATTCGGAATCACTCTCAAGAACGATGCGTCTGCGTTCGTTAGCTTGAAAATAATAGGTATCCCTGTTTGTCGCAGTTTCTTGTGCGCAACTTTAGTGAAATTCCGGTCGTCGGCTTCCCTGTCACTATGCTCCACCTCGGGATCAAGGTATCCGTGAAGAATACGCATCACCGTACTGCTCGGGGATATCGGCTCGCCCCATGTTCACGGAAGCGCTCACCTTCTCGGAATTCGCACGGAAGTCACTGGAAGATCTCCGCACTTACCATCAGGGCTGCTTGGCTCGGGGTTCTCATGTTCTTGTTCCACAGAGGCATGCACCGGTCCGCTGTCATCAAGTGGGCACTGGGATGAATGGCCGCCGTTCCTAGCCGAAACCTTCGTACGGTGAGAAAGCTGTTGCGACTGTCCTGTTGATAGAGCCGACCAGCGGGTAGCATGGTGCTATGCGGCGAAGTCGAACAGCGGGCACTGGGACTTCGGGAATAGAGAGCCCAGGCATGAAGAGAAAACTTAACAGAGGTTCATTTACATGTCTTCAAAGAAGGATGGATCATACCGAGAGCGAGTTCGGCGGCTAATTTTATACTGGCTGATGTCCCTACATCCCTAGTAAGGGAATGTACCTTACTTAGAAAGGTCCAGTCACCGCCCCAATGTCCGTTTGAAGGGGCCGTCCCTCCGAAGCCCACGACGAATACCTCCAAGTGGGTGTCAACTTCACCTTCTCTCGACGTCCGCCTCAAGCGAGAAGTGGAGGTCTCCGTGCTGGCTGCTGACAGGTATTCCACGAACAGTTCGATTGCCGCACACCTGTGGACGACTCGTCAGAAGCACGGGTCCCACAAAAAAAGGCCCGGCAGAAGCACTTAACTGAACTTGTTAGCGTGTGAAGACAAAGCATTCCCGCACACAAAACACGCACACGTGAATTAGAAGCGGTGTTACTTGGCGGCGTCGCGCAGTCGCGGACACACCCGGGGCAGGCGACGACGCCTCGTGCGCGTGACAAATGCGATCCCCGCCGGCTGGGTTGCGGCCTTGTCCAACAAGCCAGAAAGGCTGTTTTCGGCAGTTTGGCGCCACGACTCACAGTAGCTTTGTAACACAGCCGAAAATGAGGCTTCGGCACCTGAGAGACGTGGGGCCTGGTGCAGCGCACCTATGGTGGCCGAATCTTGGTGGCATATTGAGGGAATAAAACTTAAAGGGACTGTCTACCGCTCAGAAAATTTTTTAAGATTTTGGTAAAATTGGGCAGATCGTGCGTCACATTTACGGGAACGAGCGCGCTTTCACCCCACAAAAAAGGAATTATTTTTTTAATTTTGCTCCGAAAGTGGTGCAAAAAAAGCCGCTAGCGACACCGAACAGCGTGTTCGTCATTTTCCAAGTGTACGAGAACCAGCCCACGCAGGTATGCATACTCTGCTGAGAAACTATTATGCGTGTCTTACAAGCGTACTTCACCCTATGAGACACCTTGTTATAGCGTGAAAGAGCAATTTGTTCTTTTTTTCGCTGCTTTCGGGGCGGAGCAGGTGGCGCTGCCTTCGAATTCGTCTGCCTGCGGAGGCGCGTAGTACTGCGCTTGTCATGCATGCGGCGCTGCATGTCCGAGACGCACCCCCGCGCGCCGACTTTCCCTCGCCTCTCCTCCTCGGCGTCGCCTCTGGAATGTCGACCTTGAACATGGAGGAAAGAAAAACTAGGAGAGGCCGTCACGTGACCTCGCTAGCTTCGGCAAGCCAACCTCCTCTGTCACCGCTCCGAGGGCCTAGTACGCGGTGCATCTTGGGTAGGATTAGGCCCACAAGGTTGCCGGACCACTCGAGGTTGTTTGTTTGGCACCCGGTAACTTTTAGTGGCGCTTGCCGCATGCAGCAGCGTTCGCGGCATGGGCCCCGATGGAGGGAGGACAGCGAGAGGCCGACGAAAGGCGTGCGTGACCCGTGTGTATATAATTGATAAGGCGCCAATCACGCATGCCACTGTTGTCGATGGACTTGCCGGCGCTCTCGCGTGGAAAGCTGTGCAGAGCGTCGGACCGCGATCCATTTTTGTCACATTAAGGTTTGTGAAATCAGCTGTTGCGCCCTTTAACTGCGGTGTGTGTTTTCTAGCAAATTTTGGCCTCGCTGTTTCGCACTTACAGATGTTTTGAGGAACATCATATGTCGCGTTTCCATTTTGTCAGTCTCCGATGTGCGTCCTTCGTTTTGAGACAAATAAACAGCATTAGCCGGCTCGACACGCCGAGGTCGCCGCCGTTTATTCGAATTTACGGGCTGTTTTTTTAGCAGTGTGTGGTGCCACGTCGTTACGCTGTCGAAACGCTCCTCGGGCGTCCACTCTCGTTACACATGTAAAGAAGCATTGGAACTTTGTACTGGGCCGTCCTCTCCAGCGCCTTACAGTGGGGTTTGTTAACCAGCGCTCTGTTGAAAAAGACGCCGCTCGTGCTCGAGGTACGTGCTCGTTTGGACAAGACCGTTGCCGCAGGGCTGCGTCTAGTTTCATCTAATAAACACCTTAACGTACAATACAGCCAGTGGACGGAATTAGTGCGTTATGTGAACTAGTCCATGGGCGTCGGCGAAGCCTGTTATTATATTCACCCTCACCCCTCGAACGCTTGGAGGGGTGGGGGGATGAGTGTAATAACAGCGGGACTCCACAGTGTCCGAAACACAATAAAGTAAGCAAGCAGGAGTGAAGAATGGGGACATCAGTGATAGAGTAAGAGTGTCTGGTGTGACATAAGTGCCCCTCTTGCACCCCCCTGCATTAGTCAGCATCTTTCGAATTCGATATTAGCCCTGCAACAGCTCCTCCAACATTGCGGTAGGGAATTTTCTTTCACCGCTGATGTGACACAACATTGGAACAGCCATTTCCATGATATATGCGAGCTGTTGGCTTGAAAACTGGATACACAGCACCAAAGGGAAAGCATGGAATTCATGTGGGCTTGTGGACTGATTGTCTAATTGCCACCATACTTGGATGCACATTCTTTACAGCACTGATTGTTTTGTTATTTATTGAACGCTCATTGCACGCTTCACACAGGTGCCAGCACATCTCACACAAATACAGGAAGAAACAAGATAACTGGTTATATTGTAGACGGTAAAACAGTAAAGAAAACTACAAGTATCACATAGAAAAAGCTAATCATGCTGCTGGCCCATGGCATCAGTATTAATGACCATATTTGAATGCTAGAGGACATATCTAAAATAACGTTATACAATAATGTTACATAACAAGCACCCCTAATACGTTCATGTAAATAAGACAGTAGGGCCAGGTATTCTTGTGTTGTAGCTGCATTTTTGCTTACAGAGACACTGTATCCAATCCTACCACTACAGGTCATAATATGTGTGCTGTAATCACAAACACTTGGAGGCTTTTGTGATGTTATTGGTTACAAAAATAGGCAAAAATATGCAACCAACTCAAAGGGGCAGCTGTAGGTCACAAAATTAAAGCTGAAAAAAAAAGAAGGTGCAGTGAAAGAACAAACAAAATCTGCAGCCATTAAACTACACTGGTTTTTGCCGCAAGTAAAAAGCAGACAGATAGCTTATGTTTTATTGCAAACCTAGAAAAATGTTAGCACTGTTCAAGCACAGCCAAAGCATTGCAACATTAAAAAGCAAACAGCTTTAGTAAGCTCTGATCCCCAAATGAATGTATATTTGACAGAGAATAAAAACAGTAACAAAGTTACACTTCATTTAATATATACACCAACTATTCATTGTCACAGTGCATGTACACCAAATCATAGAAGGCTATTGTAAAGAGAGTACGCTAAACCCAATGAATATTTTGTTAGTAAAACCATCGTGTTCCAGATGATGAAGAGACAAATTTAGCAAAGATCATGCTGAAGGATGTGCCGGAGTAAACATTGAAAATGCATTGCTGTCCTCTAGGTTACACTTGTCTCATGAATAAGGCATTGAGAGCATTCACAGAATGTCCACATCATTGTACAGTATGCTCTAGTGATGCATAGTCATGGTTCATACAGTTTGCTTTGACGCCATGCAAAACAAATGCTTTAGCAGAATTTATGTGCAAGTGATTAAAGCTAGAACTTAAAGCAAAAGAAACATACTACAGTAAGGCATCCCATTTCTCCTCTGATGTGTGCACACTGTGCTCATGAGCTTGCCACGACGGCTCAGTGGTAGTATTGTTTTATGAGTGCAATGTCACAAGTTTGTTTTCTAGAAGTAGTCACATTCCCGAGAAGGAGAAATGCAAAAGTCATTGTGTGCCTCAGTTTATTTAGGCAGATGTTGAGGAACCACAACTATGACACTTAGAGCTCGTCTTTAGGATTTTGCTTGTTTGCGTGAGTAGTGGAGCACCTTTTACCTACAATGCTACGTGCCAATGACAGATTTGAAAACTTCATGCATCCTAACAAAGCTTTTTCAGTGCGCCCACAGGGCAAATGACCAAAATGGATGGTAGGTTTGCATTTGTACACATGAGGCACCGGCTTGGTTCACCATGAGGAAGCTGCACCTACTGACTGCCATCATGGCCCAGTGCTCTTAGAACGGTACAGTCATGTTCATAACAATCTCGTTTTAATTGCACTCCGTTAGTGATCCATGCTAAAACCAGGAAGAGAATCAAGCAAAAAGGACCCTGTTTCTCGGCAAGAGGCTGCAGGCACTATGATTAACTTAGCTGCCAAACACAGTTGTGGCAACATTAAAAAAAGGCCAGTCTACTCTTTGGATGTGGAGTGAACAAGCTCTCCAATACATTGATGAGAAACTACTGCTTGCCGACTTGCTAAGAAACAAAAGCTTTTTTTTTACACTTTGCTTTCATTTAATAAAGTAATAGTGGCCTTTGAACCTTCATGTCAATCGTTTGTTCTCAGATAAAAATTTGGAGTAACTGAATAATTATCCAATGTTACCACAAAAATTCGCTACGTTATCTAGACTTAGTCCTTAAACTGTGTCAACTTTGTGTGCTTTTGCCCGATTCTTTTTTGACAGAGACTGTCTGTTGTCATTTCAGCAACATAGCCCAGTCTAACATCGAGGTACTTGTCTATGATTAGCCTCATAAGATGCAATGAGTGCCACTCATTCAGATGGTTTTCTAGCATGCGCTGATTCAGCACTTTAAAGAAGTCCTTTGCCAACAAGGGTTGTCATAGTGGCCACTGCAACTTTAGCTGCAAGCCTTTGGAAAGGTAGTGGCAAGCACACCAGCGCTCTACGCAGGTCTTTCTCATATTGTCGGTAGATGTTTAGGACATCAGATGAAGCATAGATGAGCCCGCCTAGTGTTTTTTTGCCAAATCAGGGAATGTGCAGGCATGGATGGGGAAGTTGATACCTTCAGCATTGAAACGCATTCATCACACTAAAGGCGAAGCAGTAAGCTGCAAGCTACAAACCCCGCTATGTGTACAACAATTACATCCTCAAGTCAGACACCCTTCCTGGGTCAGCAGAGTAGCCATGATCTAGCGAAATAGCTTCAGTAAGTTGTTCACTGCTTGCAGGGATTCTTACGCAGTGACATGAGCTCATTTTCTGGACAGAGTGGCTTTTTCCATCCTCCTTGCCTTGGGTGCCTTGAATTTAAGATATCAAATGCATTGTTAACATGTGTTATAAACTGTTCAGTTGGCAAGGAATTGTAAAATTTTGGTATTTTTATAGCTCTACATTCTCCAATAGCATCTGCTACTTACTGACTAAATGTTTGAGCTGCTAACGAGACTTTCATGGGTTGGTTTTTCCAATTGATGTGTGCCTGTCTAAGTTTGTTTGCCAGATGTAGGCTTTTGTGTTCTGGACTTAATGGACCTGATCAATGTGTTTCCGCAATATAAACTGTTGATTCGCATTGACAATAGCCTTTTTATCACACGAGGTGTTCCACAGCAGCTTCAGCAAATGACAAGGATCCGATAGGACAAGCACAGGCCTTTTAATAACTGGGTGAGGTAAAGAAGCATCCAACTCAGTCAGGTCCATCTTACAACCAAGGCTCCGCAGCAGTGATAAGTTTGCTGTAGCACCATCACAGATCAAACTATCAATATGTGCCTTTTTTGTGAGCGAAGCTAGCAGCCTGCAGCACCAGGTTACTTCGCTGTTCACTATCAAGGCCATCAACCAGAAAGTAGCCAATTGGTAGCTCCATCTGCCATCGATTGCAACAAGCATTAAAACAAATGCATCTTTGGCAACTGGAAGCGCCCAAGTCAACACATCCATGCATCTTCTTCCATCCTATTCCACATGCCTTCGTATAGCCATCTCATCCACAACTAGATTGCATAATGTGGAGTATGTAACCATTTTGTGAATTTTCGTTTACCTTCATGGACAATGCAGTCAGTGCCTCCTTTGAAAAACCAGCAGCCCCATCAATTGATTGATACCATTTGCATAGTGTCCTTGGATGCCGAAGGCATATGTCAAACACAGCTCGCACGTATTGACAGGCTCTTGGAGAATAAAAGTGCAGTGTCAGCACATGTGCCCTGAGCTCTGGTGAGTAAGTGAGTGAAGATGTCTCGCCAGACATACATGCCAGTTGGCGCTCGAGCAAGTTGTTTTTCACCCCACCAAGACTCTACAGCGTAGCGACATCCTCATTTCCTAGAATTGTATTCCCAACTAAATCATTAATGACGTCTTGGAGGTGGACAGCCTTTTGAAGGAGCCGGCAACGGGCTTGCTGCAGTCTCTTGATCTTCTTCTTGGTCGTCGCTTGCAAATTTGAATGGCACCTTGCTCCACACCTCAGAAAGGCTTTTTGAGGTGTGTCCTCTGCTAGCTGCGGCTGCAACAGATGTACAAATATGGGTGCCAGGGCAAACACCATGACACAAATCACATACCCAGAACAAGCTAGGAAGGTGATGTTCCTTGAGGTGTTACTTTGCTCAAAAAGATTTCTGTTTACACCTTTGTGAAGCTAAAAATTACAACAACATAAAAACTGCCATGCATAGGATCCTACTAGTGCAAGCCGGATTTAAGCATTTATTTGTTACTTTATTTACAAAACACTGCAAGCTCATTTGGGCCCAAGCAGAAGTACAAAGCACAGAAAAGGTCAGTGCTGCGTGGTTTAATGTGGGGTGCTTCACAGCCTCTGTTAGGTTTTACTCAACAAAAGATAAGCATATGCACTTACACAAAAGACCAGTTTTGTTTTGCACGTATCATGGCTCATCATGACTGGTCAAAAAAATACAGGGCATAAAATGTTGTGAAAAGCCTGTGGGTTATATTTGATTTTGTCAATTAGATGAAAAAGAGAAACTGAGAAAAAAAAACATTCGTCGCACATTGGTGCTTCACCAGACATTGAGCAAACTTGTATTGCTGTGAATGAAAGTTGATATATTCAGCTATTAATTACACTACCTCCATGACCACATTGTACACATGCATTCTCTCATTACTATGATTCAGTTATAAAACAAATGGCATACAGATAATTGCTACTTGACCTACACTAACTCAGAAAACAAGCTTGCAAAAATTGTAGTGGCCAAGTAATGGTCTTACCATTGGCCTGATTTAAAATTTAATGCCAGTAAGGACAAACAAGCAAGAAAATTATTCTAGTGCCCCAAAAATGATAATTGATCAATATTGCCAGTGCAGCATGTTATCAAATTTATTACCGTAGTTAATGGTACAGGCTAGCAAAGGAATTATTTACATACTTGATGATGGGCCATGGCTTAATTATAGTTCTGACAACGATTGGCTCAAAAGGACAGAAAGTTGAGCGAGTTGGTAACAGTCCATAATCAAAAGAAGAGGCGTGCAGGAATCTTCTTTTGATTATGAACGATTGGCTATTTCTTTTAAAGATATGAGAGCTAGGTACCTCTCATAACAATGCTCAGCTGCACTGTTTCATTTTCCCTTTCTTGTACTTCACCTAGATTGCCTAAAACAAGGTTATGATGTAGAAGATGTGGCTTTCATTCAATTCATTCACCGTCGCTCAGTTTCGTGAGGTTTTAAAACAATTGAACACGCATCTTGCACGTCTCGATCGTCTGTGTAGAAAAATGGCAGCTGTACTCAACTTTTTTTTTTTTACTATTAGGTATTTTAAATCTGTCAATATTACAATACGAAATACCTGTGCAAATGGCTCACACGCATATGTAAAATAACTACTTTAAATGTGAGGTCCATAATCACAGCGAAACGCTTAATAAGCAAGCCTTGTGATCATTAATACAGGCAAACATACCGGTTCGTACTGGACTTGGGAAGGCTCATCAGCAACGTCTTCGGATGTAGCATCAGCAGATGTAGCAGCACCTTTGCCGGTACATTTCTTCAACATGTTAATATATAGCACGCGTGCTGGCGCCACTGCTTTTCAAGTAACCCCAAACGCGAAGAATTGCCGTCGCATATGTGTCTTGGTTTCCTTCAGACATTTGCACGACGAAAGGCTTCCCCATTTCGATGCTGGAGAGCACACCAAAACGCGACGAATCGTCTTCGATGCGGTGCTGGTTGTTGGGCGCAGAGCCGCTCACTAAGCAGACAGCTTCGTTCGCTGCAACCCAGTGTCCGCGGCGGCGAGCCGCGTTCAGTAGTACTGTAGTAGTTATGCATTTCCCGGCTGACATTACACAGACTCGGCAGCGTCAGACGTTCGAACCTTCGACAACCTCGGCCGGTGCGTTGCCTCGGCGTGCGCGTTTGTCACGCCGCATATGCTCCGTGCAGAAACCTACGCCTGCCTACGTCGCCTCCGCAGCAGACGCATCAAAAGCGAAACTCCCCAGTCGACTAAATCGACCGCTTGCCTATCACGTGAGGGCCTATTTCCCATGATTCTTTCCTTTAAATTTTTTATGACTAGGCTTCAAGATTGTCACGTGACGCCCCCTCCTAGTTTTTCTTTCCCCCATGACCTTGAAGGCGGTTCGCGTTGAGATGCCTCCCGCGCCCGAAAGGGTTTCCAGGGAGACGACGACGCATCATGCGCGCTACCCAGTGTTGCTGGCATGCCTACACTAGGAAAGGAGCGACTTCGTAGATAAAAAAATTGTGTTTTAATAATTTCTATTCAGTTTCTGGAGAAACCACTGCACGCTGGGACACTTCGAAAGGTACGCTTTCTATTGAGCCAAAAAACAGGAGAGCGATGAAGGACGGTAGACGGTCCCTTTAATGGCTCACGGAATAAGCAAAAAATGGCGGCGCAATAAACCTCGCGCCCTGCCATTCTTCATTTCAAATTTACACAAAACAAACATACAGGCAGAGAGGCACTGACAGTCGTGCTCTAATGAGCCAACGTATTCACTAAAGACCGATGGTTAAGCTTTGTACTGGGGTGCACGAGCTGCGACCCAAGCAGGCTACGGATTCTCTAGGTTGTCTGTTTGCACGCGCTATATAATGTAAGTAAACGTGTTGTGCCAGCGGCTTTTTTATGGTGAGGTGTATGTGAGGCGATTGCTCTTAAAGCATGTAAGAAACGACGCATGGAGGAAACGATCACTTAGCCCACTCTTGTCCACCTTCACCTGAGTTTCTTGGCATACCCAGACTATGTCATATAATGTGCACATCAGTGACCCGCAGCGTGCATATCTCTTCCACCAAAGAGATGACTCCGCACCAGCGTGGCTGCAAACCTTACGTCGTAATGTCAGATACCCTCTAATTACACTAGCACTCTCGACGTAACTTATAAGCACACTCACAGCTATTCATTTAACACAGAGACTTTGGTCGCCCTTGTAAAACTTGCCTGAGTGTCATAGAATTAGCATATAAATTTCCTCACAGACTGCTTCGTATGACAGGGGCTGCCACAATGCTTGGGATCTACTGTTCGTTTTTAGAGCCTCAGAGTGTTTGCTTAGCTCCGCCCTGGGACCGACTAATTCTTAGTGCAATGAATAATTCAGAAACGTGCATTTCAAATGAAAAGAAATGTAGGATATTTTGTTACCCAAGAAAGTAATATGACATTAAGTTCCTTTCTTGTGCGTGCGACGCTAGTCCCGTTTTCATTTTCTCAAGTGTCGCAGAGCCATTTATTTCCTTATCATGCGGCTTTTCATGAAGAAAAACTTTCCATTCGTCTTTCTGAAAGAGATAAAAGAAAATATCGAGATTTGAAAGTATCAGTTTTGCCTATATTTGACTGGATTATGTCAACACTTTTTAGCTTAAGGCTTCATTGAAGGTCAGAGAAGATCGCGCATTGATGATTAATGCGATAATTTTGTTACTTTTCAGTGTCTGCAATACTTCCTAAATGCAAGCACATCAGCATTGCGAAGCTTTTCTGAAGGGAATGAAATTAATTATTAAAACATTAATTGACAGAAAAGGAAATACGACATGCCTTGATATGTACGACAGTTTCGGGATATTTCCTTATAAGAGGGTGGTTTTTGTAAAACCTGATGACTGTATAAACTGTCAGCCTCACTTCATCCATTTTTGTGGTGGTGTTACTTTATATATATATATATATATATATATATATATATATATATATATATAATTGTTTTATTTCTGGAGTTTTGTGTACCATCACGGTGATATAATTAAGAGAAGGTGTAACGCACGGTTAAGGACAATTCGACATGGGGCTTTTTACGTGCACCGGAGCCCTCCGCTGCGACGTCTATCATAATCGTGTATTATGAAAATTTACTCACCAATTCAGAGTGTTCCACTTTTATGGTTACCATGATTGACCGACTGTGCATTTTATCTTGCACCTGGAAGCGACGGTAACACACGAGGACATTTCATGATCCTGAAGTTTATAATATGACATGTTACAGTGGTAACTTCGCCATAGTTTCATTAGCACTGCAAGTGGCGTTCTTACAACAAATATTGTAAAAGGTGACCATAATATTGGCATTAGTGTCTTAAACGAAGCTATCCGCTAGACGTTGGTGTACTATCATAAGAATCGAACGCGGGCCTCGGTAATGTCAAGAAAGCATGCTTCCACTAGTTTGCTAATGTCTGTATGCAACCATACAGATATCAAGGACGCACGTCAAGTGTTGCTTAGAGAGTATCACGTACGTATATATACACATCGCGAAAGATCTTCGTATTCGACATTCCCCAACATTTGAATAGAAGCACAGAAGATAAAGTTAAAGTGACAATGATGCTCCATAATTCCTAAATAATTATGATATTTAGTCACCAGTCCAAATAGCACGAATCTGTAGATACTTGATGTGAAGGGTACCGTCTAAAACATATGGCTAATGTAGCACCAGAATATTAACCAAGGGTGACACATGTTGACGTATGTGACACCTTCCGGCCATGAAAAAAACTCACGAGGGCAGGATCTTCAAAACAGTTAGTGCTATAAATTACAGTAAAGCCACCGTGTTTCTTCAATACGTACGCCTGCCCTGCAGAGCTTACACTTAATTACTTCCGTACAAAAAAAAGTACTCTGCCGCCTTGCCATTAAAGGTTGGTCTCTTGTATAACGGGGCATATATGAGGTCGCTAACCTTCGTAATTTATCGTAATATCCTTCGCCGAGTGCGCCATTCATTGCGATATTCCGTTTTTTAATGCTTTGAAAAACAAGCATCTCGGCACAAGGCATTCTTTTTTCCTTTGTCAGCGGGAATACAACGGCTGAATTTCCCGGCCGAGTTTCAGGACGACAATGAGACATCCAAAATGTTCCTCTAACTTTCACTGTAACTCCGTGTACCATACGGAGCGTCCCGTATGGCCCAGTAGGCCCCCCTGTAGCTTATAGGAGTTTCGTATACCGTCCCAAAGGGGCATGTAATGAAGAGCGTTGTGTGTCCTTTGTCACATAGCGCTGTTTTCGTTCTATAATTCAATGACCAGATCGCTAAAAGTGATGCAGAACAGGGAATGTCGCTGGAGCCAACGTTTCGACAAGTGAACTTGTCTTCGCCAGGATGATGACTGATATTAAGAGTCGCTGGGACAGTTACTTGCAGTGAAACGCCTCCGGATTTGTGTAGCAGTGGGCTCAGGGGAAGAACGAAGGAGAAGTGCGCGTGCAAATGAGGCACAAAGGCACAAAGGGCACTGTGTAGGAATGCACGAGCACAGATTTCATGATGATGGTAGCTTTTACGAGCCGTCCAGGGCGGTTTCTGAGGTGGCTACCACAGTTGTGGTACTCTTTAGGCTTCCGGCCCCGTCTGAGAGTCGCCGTCCAGACGAAGACAAGTCCACTTGTCGAAACGTTGGCTCGAGCGACATTCCCTGTTCTACATCGTTTTTAGCGATCTGTTCATCGATTAAAGTCTCAATCTTCCCCTGAGCTTCTCCTCTAATTTGGATTTCTGCTAACTCGGACGTACAGTGAGGAAACCGTTCTTGACGCCGAAAGCGTAGAGTTCCACATCTTTGCTAGCAGCCGCGGAAAGAGTCCCTGGATTGCTTACAGAAGCTATCATCGTCATGGGATCAGTACGCACACGTCTTCTTCTTTCTTGCCCTCACCGGCTGCGACATAAATGAGGAGGCGTTTCACCAGACGTTTCGCCTCTTGCGCCCATGACTACAGCCCACGACTACCAAAGCCGGGTATGCGGCACAGACAGCGGGTTTGTGGCATGAGCTCCTAGCGTAGCACCGTCATGCACAGTACAGCATAACGAGAACGTGGGGAAGAGAAGTGGCGAGGAGTGATGCGAGGGTGGGAAGCAGAAAGAAATGGTAGAGGACAAAGCATGGAATAGTCTATTACAGTATAGCTTATTCGCTACACAACGTGGATATTTGCTAAGCAGTTCTCATCATTGCATAGCACAGATGGTCAGAAAGAGAGGTGACGGTGAGGTGTAGTATGAGGGTAAGGCAGAAAAATAGAGAGAGTGCACTATATCCACAGTTTATTAAAGAAAGAATGACGAAACCCAGGGAAAGAAGGAAGGAGAACAAGAATACGTTCAAACGCATAACGGAGTGCAGTTAGATGAAAGGAAGCTTGCCTGATTGAGCAGGAGTCAGTCTGACGGGCGCGATCATTGCGTTGCTGCTTATGGCCTGGCATATACGGGACGTGAAAAGCGGGGGATATCGCTGTCGCCCTCTGCCGGCCTCAAATAAGAGAATGTGGTTCGGGTTTGTGGGAAGGCGCACAGACACGTGGTGGACATGCGGGGCAGGTGGCGACCATTGTGGAAATTCATTGTACAGCGGGGAACAGGCTAGCTGGTAACTGGAAATCGGTTTGACGGGTGTTAGGCAGCATGTCCAGGAATGTCTCTAGTCCACCTGGTTAGGCTGTGGGTTGGCGCCCTCGCCCCGCGGAGCGTCTCTGTGTAAAAGCACAACCGAGGAAGGGGCAGCATGGGTACCCGCTTTATTGTTCTCGGGTTGTCTTTTGTTCTCAGTGCGGCGTCTGACATTCGGTTTTGTGATTGGCTGTCGGGGATTCAGGGGCGGAGCCACCAGGGTATATAAGGTGGCTCCTCTTCCCTGGCAAGAGAGCGGAGGTTGGGGCTTCAGCCTGGACAGACGCTTTTTGGCGCAGTGAAATAAAACGTTCCCTTCACCGGCCTCCTTCCGCGCTGCCACTGCGCACTCGGGTCACCGAGGGGCGCCGACAACGGACCTTTTTCTTCAATTGTCCCATCAACAATCAAGGGAAAATTAACTGCAGGCTTGGCACGGCGTGAAGGTGGCTTGGTTTTCTCAGGAATGAAATTTGTCGGATTCAACTCAACTCTGAAGCGAAGAACCTTAAACGCAGCATCTTCTGCTGCAATTTAATTTGTTATTAAAATTTGTTTACGCATCTGCGACAGGTTAGTACTCAAAGCAAAACAATAACTTCTCAGCCATGCCTGCAGAATATTCACCGGACTGGGAGACTTTTCCGCTACTCAGTATTCCGAAACGATTGCAGTGCAGCTACGAGAATTGCGGGAACTACGCTTACAAATGGAAATAGCGTCCCGCGGACCCATCATTGTGTAAATATGTGCATACAATTTGAACGCAAAAATTTCGCACCTGCATCCGTTCATGTTCACAGAAAGAGAAATATCAAGGCATGTTCGATGTGAAATGTATTCTGGTTGTTGAAATTTTCCAACCTGCATTAAGCATAGTGCATTTTTCGAGTACGTGATCAGCAGCTTCATTGGTAAGAGATAAAAAGGCAGAGTGCCATCGTTACCTTTTTAAATATTCCCTGGAAGTGTGTGTTGAGTTCCTCTTCCGTTTTATTTCTTTTATAGTCAGTGTCATAATATGGCTTTACTTGCACCGTAACATTTTGGCCAATTGGTTCCGGTTTTCCTGCTTTTGAAGAATATAAGGATTGGGGAAGCGTTTAGGAAACCCATGGTAGTAGGAAAAGGTGCTTGAGTTGAGGCTCAGAAAATATTCACTAGAAAACTGCAAAAAACTTACCCGTTTCATTTCTGCATTAAGTCCATCTACAGGTCTTAAGCAACTTATACGATGTAAAATAAAAATTGGAAATTTTTCTATGAGAGGCACTTTAGAAACCACTCCCCATCGAATTATTGATTTCTGGTGTTCTACATCCCGAAACCAGCTATGATTATGAGAGACACCGTAGTGGAGGAATCCGGAATTTTTGACCACGTGAGGTTTTTTATCGTGCACTGACATCGCAAGGTACACGGACCTTAACATTTCTCCTCCTTCGAAATACAGCCGCAGCTGCAGAGATTCGATCCCGGGACCCTCGGATCAGCAGCCTAGTCCCATAGCCACTAGACCACCGGGCGGGGCTTCCCTCCCCGTTCAATATATTTCGCGGTTTAGCAGACCACGCACATTGGTTAATCTGCGTGCGTCAACCAAGAGCTCAAGTGTGCGTGATCGGTTAGACTGACCCTTGTGCTAGTACATTTCTTAAAGCCTGCAACATGCAACTCGCATCGTAGCCGCATACCAGAGGCTCATCGATTTTACGCCATCGACTGGACGCTAGTTGTGTTAACATTGCATAACAATGTGGGTGCGTTTAGATCCGGGCAGAGGAGGAAGGGTCCTGTCCGCATTTTGTTCTGAAAAAAATTTGTACATAAGGTGTGCAAATGCTCCATCAAAAGTAGTCAAAATTCCTTTGCAAAAATTAGTTCACGGGTGATTCGAAAAATATTGAGACTTCTACAAATAAGGAAATGCACTTTCGCATGTCCTGCACGTTGCGAATTTGAAGGCCTATAATTCCGAAAGTAACACAGCGTGCCCACTCACGTTTTCTTCAAATATTCTACGCGAGGAGTATTTACAGCGCACGATACCCTGAAGTTTTCTTCCATAGCGCATGTTTTTTTAATGTACACGTTTCGAATTTTGAGCAACGGCGTCTAGCTGAGACTGATTCCGGCTTTTTTAACCAGTAGAGTTAACTCAACATTAACTAAAACTCCCTTCTTATACTGAAGCATTCATTTCGTTATATAGCAGTGTACCAAATACTATAACTGCAGAAACGGCGGGGATTAAACGGTGTCAAAGATAGAGTATGAGAGACAGAAAAAATTTCACTCATCGCCACGAAGTGAACTCTGACGAGTGGGTGAAGCACTGGGGATCGTTCTGTGTTATATTTAAATCACCCGCGACATTACCCGCTCATGCATGTGAATGAGTGACAACGCATGTGTGTATATACATAAGCGTTGTCATTTATGCTCCTGGTCTTTGTGAGGTTGCTGCGCTCTCACGTCGTAGATAGTGCCGAGTTCTGGATTACCTATAGTTAACGCGTACGCTGTGTATCTTCATGGTTCAACTACGCATAAGAGAAATCTCCCACCGGCACTGCATTGCAGGTCAAGATCCAGTGCCTATATATACGGTGTGGTCGGTGAACGGTTGTGCAGCGTGAGCAGTTGGTTTTTTCAATCAAGAAACTCGCTAGCAGACGCTGCCTGCATCAGCGTTGTCTCTCGAGGATGAGGGCGCGTGATCGTTCCACGCAAGCTGGTAAAACGTTCACCGTAGAAAGAGCGTTTCCATATTCAACGCGCGCCTTCGCTTTCTCACAATACCGCAGCGTCCTTAGCGGACTCCATATAAACCAGAATTACGAACGAAGAGGGAGATATTTATGCACCGCAGTGCCTCTAGCGGTATCCACTCATACGAACCCACGCATCTGTGCACCGCAGCGCCTCTAGCGTTCTCCCCTGTAATCACATGGCTACGCCGGGCAAGGACCGACAAGGCTCGACCGTAAGGTGCTGCGCCCCTAAATATTGAAACGTTTCCTCTTTCCGAGCACACAGAAAGACAGCCGCCATTATTTCACCATATCTTAAAGAGCACACATGGATTCTGGCATGGCCACAATGCATCGAAGAAGCAACGGATAACACACCCAGCATACACACAACCATAGCGAAGTGCGGCATCTAGAGAACACTCGAGACGCACAACTTTTCGCTGCACATCCGCAATACGCAGTCCTGGTCTATCAGTTGCTATGTAGTACTTGCTATATGCTATGTAGGCAATAGTGTTCTGCGCAATTATAAAAAGAAAATAGGATGAAGGTTGTCAGCTTACTGTTGGCTCACCGATAGCACTTTAGAGCTAAGACCTATTAATATAAACGTGCGTAATATAAAATTCCGTTAGAGCAACGCATTCCAGTTAAAGGTAGACTAAAGAGAAACAAGGAGCCGCTATAGGCCGACAGATTATTATTTGAGAACCCTTTTGTCACTGAGTTCTGCACCACAGGTCAAGTATTAAAAGCGAAAATTAAGGCCGAAATTTTGTTTTCATATTTCGCCCCCGAACTTGAGCACCCGAACGTAAGCATGACATCACGAATTTCAAAGCATTTCCTTCGTACTCTAGCCACATTGACTTGCTGAAATTTCATGAAACTTGCTACGTCAAGTGTCTGGACCCCCTCCAACACAATGTGGTTAAATTTTAGCTGTCAATAATTTTGTGCGCCTTAGGAGGCGCCTTCCAACTCTAGGACGTCACAGCAAGTTGGTGCGGGAACGTGAAGGTGGCGTCGCCGGCTCGCCGCATGAATTTTTTTTTGTGCGTTTTCTCTTTAGCTAAGCGTTCTCTCGTGGGAAGAATGGTGCCCTTGTTATTGTGAGCTCTTTAGCGTCGTTTTTAGAGCTGGTGCTCTGCTTTTAGGGCCGAATGCGTGTTCGCTGTGCTGGTCTGTGACTCTGGAAAAGTGCACCTCTTTAAGCAAGTACTATTAGCGTCATGTCAAAAGTGAACATGAGGGCAGAGATCCCTAGTATTAGCATTGTGTTGTGGGAAAATATTGCACTCTTGAGGGGACTGGGCAGTCCTGCAAAACGGGATGTATGCTCCTGTAATGGTGATCACTAGACGGCATTCACTATGTCATTGATAATGCATAGGCAGCGCATTCCGCTGTTCGCGTTTCCTTTGACGCGGGTGATGCAAACGCAGTAGCAACAAAAATTCTTCAAAGCCAGTTAAGAAAAGCTGCACATGCGTGCTCCGCCAGCACTCGTTTCATGACAATGATATCCCTACGCCTTTCTAAGCTGACGAGCATGTTTGTACGAGGAACCTGTGGCGATCAGAGAGTGCATACTCCTCATCATTCTGCACGAATGAAGGGCCGGTCTGTGCCGTCAGGGCTGCTCTAATGGATTTACCGCGCTTACGAACGAGGCGGCCCGCAGTAACGGTACTTTCACCGTCGGCGTGGTCACGGCCTTGCAATGAAGGGGGGGGGGGGGGGGAGAGAAAACAGAGGACTGGCAGCTCGCTGTTGCTTCCATCGATTTATACTCCTTGTTGAGGAAGGCACAGTTCGATAAACGAACACTGTCCTTGTTTTCCTATATTACACGGACATGTACTACTACAAGTAAGAATGCTTCCCAGGCAGCACAGATGCTCGGGCCAATATCGTTTTTTTGTTGGCTTACGGAGGTCCAATGAAGGCCCTGTGATACCACTCATAAGCCAGCGTTGGAAATTCCATCTATTAAGGCCTCCAACAATGGCCCATCGTAACCATTCAATTTGCAATATTGGTTCTTCCATCCTGTAAAGAAAGCAAATGTGGGCCATAGTTGCCACTCAGCATACATTATTGGTGCGTCCAGTGCACAAGGATGGTAATGATGGGTCAGTTTCTTCATAGTCCTATCAATATTGGTTATGTAATGGCGGCAGGCTGTATATATTGTCCAATCAATCTCACTGTATAGCCAATGCTGGACTTCCAATGTTCTGTGTCGGACAATATTGTCCGCACACAAGAGTTGTAGCATCAATGTTGGTAACATTTGCAAGTACACATGATATATCGAGAGGCAGGTACACATGGTGGCAAGTACACATGATTGTTTTCCTGTTTTACCAATATGAAGGGACCTCGGTGCTGCAAATGAGTTCAGAAAAATCATTGTGTATGTATTCAGTGCCGCAGGAAAAATTATCTCTATAATTTACGTAATTGTTTATTTGCGCAAGTTCTAGATAAGTGTTTGTGAAGTAGACTAGAACTGGCACATTGGAAGTTGAGCAAACTACATTCTACAACGCCATCATATGGTCCAAAATGCCCAGCAGCATGTTAGTGGCTTCCGAGCCCACGTGCATGGCCTAACAGGTCACTTTATCTGTTGTCATTGCAATATTTCCAAAATAATAGAAGTAGGCTGTGTATTATGTCCAGACATTCTGTCTGGTTTCTTCAATACAGGACAGCCAATGCTGCTTGCGAGACAATATTGTCCAGACGTAAATACTGTCGTGCCTATGTTGTTCACATTGGGAAGTACATGACATATTAGAAGCAATGATCTCTTTTTCATTTGAAACAACGTTAATATATATTACCATGTGCACTCGCACAATTAGCGCCCACGCGTAATTTCTGCACTCCCAACTTTATGTACGGTTTACGCAAAAATATTACTTGCATGCTCTCCCCATGACACCCAGTGCCACGTGGCGCAGGGTAGTGTTGTCCTTTTTCGGTACTGAGTGTTCGGTAGCCCAGGCTTCGCCATAGCCGGTCCCATTTTGATTGTTTAATAGCGACATATTGGCGATTCCTATAAAACAAATTCAACGTAGTGTTTGCCGATTAACTGAGAACCGTTCCGCCACGATAATTTTGCCACGTGAACACGAGTCGCTCTTGATACTAGAGTTTAGAGGTGCTGCTGACAGCACCAGTGACGACGATTCCGAGTCGCACATCCGCTAATGCTTGAATGTAGCCCACGAATGCATTTGGCTGTTGAGGTACGTGTTGTGTTGAGTGAAAGCTGCATTCGTTTTTGTGATACATTTCATTTCACGCATCTCAGATCAGCACGCGTAAAGATTCCTTACGCGATATTCCGAAAGTATTTGCGAAATTCGCATGTAATTTACGCACCTTTTGGAACTCCTAGATGCATGGAGAAAAAAAACACGAGTTACGTGGTATTTGCGAGTAAGCACGGTATAAGTTATGCATGAGCAAATACGGCATATGCAAAACGTTGGAAGGTAAAGAAAAGCCTTTGTTATCTTTCTACCTCGAGCAGGGGGCACAGGAGCCCGCCGAACATGGAAGCGTACCACGGCAGGGGGGGGGGCGGCAGGGGGGAGCTGCGTGGGCGGCACTAATCCGTTTTGCTTCGCATACCTGTTTGACATGTTTTGCGGCAGCGAGCTGGGGGTGAGGCAGGCGAAGCGGCTTTCACTCTGCAGAGGTTTTTCGGACCCACAGGTTGTGTCGCACGGGCATCGTGTATCTGCTGAATCTGGCGAGTTTACGAAGTCAGAACACCTGAGCAATCTACGGACACGGAACTTGCGGCTGCAAACTTCTGCATAGTGAAAAAGCGACAGCCCTGCGCTTCTTTGGACCGGACATTTTAAGTGAACCGAACAGATGAGCCTCGACGTGTTGCGACCGTTCTAAAGGTTTTCCTGAAAGCTTCGTACCGATTTTAGCCATTCGTTTATTTTACTCATTGCGTATACTGTTGTGCTCGCACCCTCATTTTGGCGTGTGCCGGGTTTATTATAGCATGTATTACTGCGTATTTTCTTTATATTTGTCTATTTGTAAATACACACGTGGTGGGCTTTGTTGTATATACGTCGCGGCAGATGAAGTAATCGGTTCTAGCAAAGCTGTTTTGGTTCGTGTGACTTTCATGTTTGTGTTTTTGTCTTGCGTGAAACGCGTATTCCCTGTGCTCTTTAACGGTCATTTCTTGTTCCTGGTTTTCGGTTCTTTCGAAGTCGTCGGTTTGTCCCCACATACCCTCCGTTCCGGATTCTGCATGCAGAAACATATCACCATATCCTAACATTCACTTATGCTGTATTACTTAAGGAAGTGTTAAATTTCTACAATTCAGCTGTTTCCTGGAATCATTTCAGGAACCTTTCAAGCTTCTGCTGCTCCACGTAAACACGTAAACCAAAACGTGTCGCATAGATTTAGGCGTATGTTTTCTTGTGCCTCTTCTTTTTGCTTATGGTGCTTATGTGTTTAGTTTTCTCGATGCTGATTATATACAATGGACTTCAAACTTAGAGTGAATATTGATTTGTTGATTTTATCGGAACTTTCTTTTCAATCCCTTCTCATGTCTCTTATACTCACGAATAAAATGTGTCACAAATAAAACATTTTGCTTATTTGTATGTGTGTACGTGTTCGAAAGATACGTTTCGCCATTAACATATGAGTGCATAGACCATTTATGTCTGTTTTATGCTATCGTCATAACCACGAATCGTGAACATAACCAAATTCATTTCCCAAGCTGGCAATACATACACGCATACTAAGTACAAAATAAAGCTATTGTTACTCCCATAATTTACTGGATATTCTTGCTTTTTGCCCAGAGCCAGAAGCCTCGGCAAAACAAATTTAAGCGCATGCATGATAGCCAATAAAAAAGGTGGGGAAAATATAGAATCAGCCAATAAAAGAGGCTGGCAAGAAATGCTGCCTCATCCAACGATGAATGCTGGCAAAAAATGATGGACAGCCATCACTAAAGGCTGGAAAGAACGTTTAGAGCTTCCATTGTTTATACAAGCTTACCAATATTGAAAATACAAACGATGGACAATGTTGGCCAAAGCCATTCTTTCCCAATTTTTCCAACGTTATACGACTGGTATCCAACATTGGACTAATCTAGTCAAAAGTGTAGCATGGGACCCGAAATCCAATGTAGTTCCAATATTGTATCCAATGTTTTCCAACGTTGCGCGAAGGTCGGTCCAATGTTGTTGTGCTGCCTGGGTTCTAGGCGCTTGGTAAAAGACTCGACAGGCGGATGCAGTTTTCTTAGTCGTGTCCTATCCGGGTTGTCGTCCTGGATAACTTTCGCAAGCGTCCGTCCGCTCCCCTCCATTTCGCCTTTTTTCTGCCCCAGAAGGTCCCCCTTTACAAGTTTCTGGAGCCGTACAACAAAACAGCGTTTTAAATTTAGAGAAATATGAGTGTTTCACAAACAAACGAAGAAAAGAAGAGCGCCTCCGCGAAACTCGCGACAGTGGCAGCGGGTGAAGGCTGGTACGAGTTGGCCTACGTCTATATATGCGGCTGCAGTGAATCTTCAAGTGCAAAAGCCATAGCCATCAAACGGGCGCTTGCCAACCCTTTCGGCCCTGGTGGTGTCATTTGACACCACAAGAAAATGTTCGTTAAGGGGCCTTGAAAACAGAACTACAACTGTCGATTTTAGTGACAAGATGACATTTAGGAATCCCTACTGCCATCCACATGATTACCTGATGCGTGTTTTTATGTGGACAGCAAGGAAGAAGAAAATGCCGCCGCGAAACTCTTGCACGCGATGCGCCACATGAGATCTGAATTTGAATTGTTCTTTCTCAATAAATATAGGGATCTACGCACTCCAATTTTTATATGCTGTTTACTATAACTGCCTTAGTGCACAGCCGCCTGAAGTTTTGTTATGGTTAGCACCAATTTTTGGTAAAGCCTCGTTTTCCATATGTGCGATTTTGACACCGTCAGGGCTCAACGGTTGCGAATGAAACCCATAGAGTTACGAGAAGCGCGCTGTTTTTTGTTCGCTGCGTCTGTTTCATCGGATGTATGTTCGTGCCAATAGTGTTGTTTCACAAAGAACATCAAAATGAAAATATCTCCAGATAAGCCAATGTAGCCGCTAGCGCACTGCTTCAGAAGGTCGGTAAGGGAAGTATGCTCGATGTAAAAGGTGAACGGGATAAAGATAAGGAGGCCACGCGTCTTTGTTTGACCATCACCATGGAAGAAAGAGCGGGTTGTGATTATAAGCACGGTATTTGACTACAGTGGATGAAAAATATTTATTATACAGTGACAGTTTTCCTAGAGAATGTTTACGAAGTGTTCCATTAGATTTCAATGCGGTGACATGCGGCAAGGGCAACTACCGTTTCAAAGGCGCGCAAGAGGGAAGGATGAATCTTTTTGATGTTTCCTTGCATCCATCCATGTACACTCGGCTTTATGGAACGTGCACACATACACACAGGCATTCATATGCTCATACGCGCTGGTTACCGCCCCCACCCCTTACCTGACCCAGGATCTGGAACCATAGCTGGGACCCATGGTCCATTTGTGTCCGTAATTACCAAGGAGACGCTTCACAGTGTTAAACGCGTGCATGTAGCAAATATATGGCTCAAATAGGCCCTCATACCACTATGGTCATATAACACCAACGTGTGACATTTTACAGCCATTGAGCCCTGATGTACGATTTTGACACCATAGTGCTAACTCGCTCAATATATTGCCCACAAGGTTCATATTTGAAAGGGATGTTATTTAGCCCTTAGACGCACGAAAAATCACATTGAATAAATTCTGCACTGAAAATAAAAAAATCCAGGGCTGAAAGGGTTAATCCGTACATTATTCCGGTTGTAATGCTATCCTGCATCACAACAAGCAAGTGTGCGGCTTTTTTTACTGCTTCTATGTACGGCTGTTTACTGCTTCAAGTGTACGGCTTTTTACTGCTTCTAGGGAAAACTGTCTGCGAGTGCGAGTATCATGCGTCTGGAGCAGGAGCGAAATTGCGTTTACTCTTTCATACCGCAAAAGTGTGCGAAAGTTAGGAGTAAAAAGGCCACACCACTCGCATGTTTCTTGCAGAGTGGGGAACGCATTTCATTGATTTATGGGGATTTACGTACCGAAGCCGCGCAGTGCATTTCACTCTATACGAAGCTTTGCGAGAGTAAAACGACGTCCTGGAGGGCAGGTCGGCCCTTTTACTCCTCTGTTATCAGCCCACTTTTGAAAGTGTGTAAGAACGCTGTACTTGCGGAACACTCTAAAAGCAAGGAGAGTACTGAGCACTCACTTTGGGGGAGTACATTCTTGTCCCAAATTTAACTCCCATTTTTAGAGTATATCGACCCCATTTTATGCAGTGTAGAGCAACTCCGTTAAGGCCCGACCTTAGCACTCCACTTGACAGGGTACCGCTACTCTCCCAAAACAGAGTAGTAGTACGCCTCCGAAGGGGATTGTACCACTCTTTCGAAGATAGCTCTACTACTCCACCAAGTGGGGTGCCGTTACTCACCCGGATGGAGTAGCAGAGACAAAAGAAAGCAAACACTGTGTTTTTCGAGCACGGTACAATCACTAGGCGTTTAATTGCATCAAAGCGAACATACAACACCGGGATTGAGATGACACAACCATGCACACGCCAATCATAGAACCACAACAAAGCACACATCCCACAGCACAATCGAAAAGTAGTCTTACACTGGAGTTCAGCCAATATAACCCGTACACTTGACCAGCTATGCAGCGCCAGTAGCAAAATACTGTTCTGTGTAATTAAACAAAAAGTATGCCTAGAACAGGTGTATACTTAGCGTCGGCTCATAGGTAATCGTTCGCCACACAGACCTGTTATTCTAAACGCGCGGAATATACGTCTTTTAGATTAACGCATCCTAATCATGAGCTCACATTCTTTTTTACAGGCAAACACGCGTTCGCAGTGAAGGTTCGCGAAGATGTAAAATTCCCTTGAGCAAGAACGTACGAACACAATAGAGGCTGAATTTCACCAACGCCAGCGAAGAAAAGCGGCAGCCGGCTGCACCGCTACCACCCGTTTCATTCCGAAGGCGTCCCCTTTTGAGTACGTCGAGCACGTCTGTGCGGCAAACAACCGTTGGGGATCACAAAATACGTAATTCTCGTTGCTCTGCACAAAATGAAGCATAGGTCTTTGCCATCTGGAGTGCCTAGGCATGCTATGATGTAGTTGCCAGACTTTCTAACGGGACGGATCGCAGTCACGGTTCTTTCACCGTCGACGCGCTGATGGCCGTCATATAGCTCTATGTGGAAGGCTTAGAGAAGCGTTTTTCTTTAGGAGTATAAGTTATATCCAGTGAGTCTTCAGAAACTAGCCGTTGACTATCACAACAGCTTACTCTGTCACTGAAAGTGTGCTCCTCTTCGTTTCACGCATGTAAGCAAAGAATCCGAGGCGTGTAGGTTGGCAGGTTTTACTCCCGTCAAATGAGGCTCCTAGGTAGTGTTCGTTAAACGTACACTGCACGCGATTGTATGGGAAAGCTTGTACGCTTGTACGTGGAAGTCGTAGGAAGGTCGCTGCTAGTTGCATCGAAAAACACTTTACAAAGCGGCTGTTCTCTTCCTCACTCATCCGCTCCCATCCCCGCCGCCATGTTTGTGGCTGCGAATGCGAGCATCACAAGTGTGCAGCAGGAGTGAAATGCATTCACTCTCTTATGCCGCTAGTGTATAAGGACACCTTACTTTCTCAGATGAAGGTAGATTACAAAGGATACATCACTCTCTTGTTTCTTGAAGAGTGAGCAATATATTTCACTCCATCCGATGTTTTGCTAGATTTTAACGATGCCTTAAAGAGTGGCTGGGCTGTTTCACTTCTGCGACACCGGCTCCAGGTCTTAAAGTGAAGGCCCCTTTGCTCTGCATTAATTCTGGAATGTGCCTTTACGTATGAGATGTGCAATTCTTTGACCGACTAATCTAGACAGTAATCCTGCAGTCCTGATTCGATGACTTCCATGCGCTATATTATCCCGAGGTCTGCTGGCCAGAATCTGGCAGAGCCAAGATTTTGGGAGCTCGTGGTTGGGAACGCCCAACTTGTGAGCTCCACTTTGAGCATCCGGTACCACTGGCGCGCTGTGCTTTTCAGGCACAGTACAATGTCGTCTTGCATCAGCATATCACCGAAGAGGAAGCGAGCGCTAACGGATTAATATTGGTTAAATCGCTCGTGTACATCAGTAATTACGATGGGTCTTGCGAAGCAGATGATTCGGATTGACTACTCATTGGGCCAATCTGCGTTACTAATGGTGATCTGTTATATTGAATAGACGAAAGGAGTACACGTTGCCGTGTTGTTGCCGTGCCCATCCAAAGTAATTTAGGGAAGCAGGCGACAAGTGAGGTATATTTTCAAGAGTATCTACAATGACCACAGCTCGAAACGTTATGAGGCTCAGAAGGCAGCTTAGGAGCGCCTTCATTGTCTTCATTTTTCTGTATCCTAATGTCATGCATGACATTATTTAGTGCACTACATTCCTCCATGTAGGAAAACAACGGCGCGGCTTGTGAGCTACATATCAGATAAGAATGTTAGAAATCATTCAGAGTGTCCAGGTGACGACGCGCATAAAACGTATGTTCGACGTATTAAGATTATGCGCAGTGTTGATTGGTGTTGTGCAGCTGTGTTTAATAAAACAAATAAAATGGATCTTCGAATAAACTTAGGGGCGCCTATGAATACGGGCTTTGTGCCGCCGTCGGCCTATTGCATAACGAAATATCTGACACCGTATAGGAACGTTTGTTTAAAATTCGTTGACTTGCGCTATTGACGGTAGAGTTTTATGCACTTTGAGATGGCGACACCTAACTATATAGAAAACCTAACATTTCATGACGCCTGGAAGTCATACGTTCCGTTCCTCGAATTTTGAACGCGGTTTTAACAACTAAATGCTGAAAAATACAACTGGGCTAAAGCCTTACTCAGCTGCGCTGGTAGCTAGTCTAGCTGCTTGAGAGAAACTTGTGCAGCAGGGTACTGGTATTGAAAAAGGGTGGCTGCTCTCCCGACTAATTTCTGAGTTTTTATGCGTTGGCATGGACCGAAAACCTTTTGCAATGCGTATATGAGATGCAATTATGGCGGAATTTTGTCTATATGAAATTAACATTACTGACGTTATTGTGCGTCCGGAGATACGTATCCTATGCAAATAAACGATGAGATACAAATATATAATAAGGAGACACTGATAAGGAGATTCCTAGCGACAAGGAGAGATTGTTGCCGCGTTATTGCCAAACTTTTCCGCACCATGATTTCCTTATTTATACGTCGAAGTCTTCTTTCTGTCAAATATAACAAGATTTCTTATTTCCAATTTAGCGTGATAGATATGTTTTCTCCTACCGGTAAAACTAAATTTTGATGCAATTAGACCTGAGATGCCCAGCATTTCGTTATGCCACCTTCCTTACAAAAATATTTGGCTCAAAGCTACCTAAATGAATCGCGGATACTTATAGTTGGTTGACTCCAGAGGGCTCACAATTAAGTGCTTCAGAAAGAATATTCTTTAGCAGTTTACAAGTTCTCGTTAATGACACGCTTAGAGCGGGTTGCAGAATAAACAGAACCGCTATTGGAGTTACAGATTAAAGCCGCTGCGCTTGTTATTTTGTCATCTTTTTACACAAGAATGTCGTGCCATTGTTCGTGAATTCACGTAAGTATCACTTCACACAGCCATCAGCTTGTTTGTTAAGGCAAAACAACGACTTGTCGGCTCAGCATGTAAGGCCAACAGGCAGAGTCAAGGAAGCAAGCAATTGACCGCACAGCACCCTTTATATGTCTCCTGGTACTTGTTATCGTATGTTGCAATTACAAAACCTCAGACGATTCCTTATGAAATTGTCCACACTTCAGTATTCCTTTACGGAAACCCATTCTAAATAGATACTTGCCTTGTGCAGCTGTGCTGTCTGCATGAATAGTGAGAACGCAGAAACTGCAAAATGCTAGCCAACAAAGACGATTCATTCTAGCAGAGATCAATGAGCCCCGGTCGAGTGCCGAAGTAGGCCCTTAAATAGACAACTTAAGAAGCAAGAAAAAGACAGAAGTACAAACAACCTCTGCTGAAAACGCAAATGCTATAAAACGCTGCTGAAAGGTTAAACACATGCTAGAGATATGATAGTTTTTATGATTGAGATTGATAATGACTCACTGTAAAAATTTACTGCTTCCACACCTGCAGCAGTTGCAACAGAAGAAGATTGTAATGTCAAGAAATAACATTTCAAAGCAATCTGTGATCTTGTCAGGGTCACATTTCGAAAAGTGTGTTCATTGACCCTGGTAATGTCAGCAGATTTTGACCCTGTACATTCGTATCTCCTTACCTCGAATATCATTAAAAAACCTTTTTTCTTCCCACTTCCCCTTCCCCATCGCAGAGTAGCAGGCCACAGCGCACGACAGCTCAGGCCACCTCTCTGGTTTTGTGTACGTAAACCGCTCTCTTCCTTAGATAACCTCTCTTTCTTTTTTCATATTGTAGTGAGAGCGAGTTCATTTTGTTGGGAAATACGAAGTTGCTTGTTCATCTGAATGCTCAGTGAAAAGTATCAAGCGTATATAGTGGTACACAAACGGTCGCTTCCCCACGCCAGGCATTCGGCTAGCCGGTGGGAGCACCGCGCCCTATCCAGCGAAACTGTACTTAAGCACGGTCTTTTCCGCGGAATCCAGCTCCAAGACCTGCGTGTGCAACACAAACCACGTGTGCTGCGGCAACCCGCGCGAGCAACGCACTACTTGCAAACACGGGTCTCCTCGGCAGAAGCCAGCGCGAGAATATGCCCGTGACATTGCATTAGGTGATTTTGGGTGATATATGATAAGTTTCAGTAAACCAAACATAACAAAATCTCACGTGGCATGTTTCCACCAAAATCACATAACGAAATATCACGTGACGTGTTCTTGCCCAAATAACGTGACGAAGTATCACGTGATATATTCTTTCCAAAATCACTTAACGGAATGTCACCCTAGATGTTCCCCCAAAATCATGGAACGCACTGCCACGTGACAGGCCTCCACCAAAACAACTTAACGCAATGCGACGTGAGAGGATTCTGCCGAAAGCACGCCACGAAAAGACACGTGATATCAGCCGTGTATAATGGTAGACAAGCGGTTCTTGCCAAAATCGCGTAACATAATGTGATGCGGCATGCTTGCGCCAAAATCAGGCAACGAAATTTCGCGTGACACGTTTCCACCAACATCACGTAACGCATTGTCACGTGTCAGGTTTCTAACAAGATAACGTAAGGCAATCGCAGGTGACATGCTCCCGTCAGAATCATGTAACAATATGCCACATGACGTGTTCTTGCCAAAATCGCGTAACGCAATGTCACGTGACGTATTTCCGGCTACATCGCGTGACGCACTGTCACATGACATGCTCCTGCAACATCACGTAGCGCAATATGACTTGGTACACACCACCCGCAACACATTGCCACGTCACATGACTATCAAGTGACCTGATTCAGTAAACCAGCTTTGCTGTGCTCTGGCCTTGCGTGACCTAGCGGCAGCTGCGTGCTTTTCGCATAAATACTACGATATATATATATATATATATATATATATATATATATAGAGAGAGAGAGAGAGAGAGAGAGAATATCATTAAGACGAAACAGAACCTTATTGAAGAAAACGTCTATGGCGTGCATTTGACTGCTGTTGTGGGCACTGGACTCAACATTCCATTTGACGAATAATTTTTGCCGCAAGAACAAAATGTCATGACGACTGCAGCAGTCAGAGAATTGAAGAGACGGGACCTTACAGTTAAGCTTAATTTAAGGTTGATTCAGATACAATGCAAATGCAAGTGCAAATACAAAATAAAATATACAACAGAAGTAAGTCCCAAATTAAAAACTGTCGGGGGACCGCCCGTGAGTACGTCTGTAAATAAATGAAGAATACCGATAGGCAATTTTGATGTCGATTAAAGACGGCGAAAGTCACGATATAGACCGGCACTCCGTGTTCGCCTTGCAGGGCTCTGCTTGTCCTGTAAATACACCTGCGCACTGGTATCCAAGCGCCTGGCTTCCTCGTAACATATTCGGTGGGGCGCAGCGTTACCCTTCATCGCCACAGAAGTCTGCAGCGGGCGCTCGCTCAGACCTTTCACATTCGTTCTCTGGAATCGGCTCCGCCGACGCCGGACGTCGGGCGCACCGCCCACCTTCCGCCATGACATTTGTCATGTTCCTCCCCCCCTCCCCCCACCAAAGAGCCTGACATGTTAGGACTCGACGGTTCCGACGTCGACTTCTGCCTCAGCCTTTACGAACGCGTCAGCGCGAACTAGGCGTGGGACTCCGCCCTCATGCTCGCGAATGTCATTTTTTCCTCCGCCGAACTCCGCGAGTATAGTTTAACACATACAAGAGATTAAAAGCTGGGACATCTTCTAGGAAGAGGTTCGTGAGGTTCTTGGAAATCCTTTCGGTCCTCCACTAGCTGCTAATAACTGCCAGCTAGCAAGCAGGCGTCAACTGAGTCATACGCCAGCAACATTCAGGAAGCTAATCTATGAATCATATGTTTACCGCTTCAGGAAGTAGAGGGCATGGGAAGAAAAAGCTCTTGTGAGCTTGTCTAGTCTTCCCAGTGGATTACAGTCCTGTTTCTTTGCCGTAAATGCGACATAAAGTATGTCTGAAAAAGTTGCAGGCATCGTCATAGATATCTCCAAAGACGCATTTAATTTGCTGGTGTTTACAAACGTTTCGCGTGTTAACGAAATTATTAATGCGCGCCGCTGTTTGCAACAGATCAAAAGGCGACGCGTCGCACATCAGCTGCCACGCCTTTCAAATACTGCAGCGACAGCCTCTTGTCTTGAGGTATTGTGTCCAAGAGACGCCTGCAATACTTGACGCGCATTCTCCGCCGTGAACTCGAAATGGCCGCTCCTGCTACCCTTAAAGAAAAACTCCGGCGGCTTTTCAGTATACAGGGATCTCGATGAAATTTTCAAGATGTATTCTCCTCCGTACTGCAATAATACATGCCAAGTCAGGCGGATGTAGGTCATTCGGTTTCGCTGTAAATGAATTTCAAATTTCGGTAGTTGATTCTCGCGCAGGCCACTCTGTGTTTTTGACGTCATCACCTCCGCGCTGCCTACCTGAGCCAGCGAGCCTTCTAAAGCGAAATGGCGGTACTTCAGCGCTCAAGTCGTCGCTGTCAAGATAAGAAAAGCTGCCAAACTCAATATATCATGGAATGACTTCGCCACTGGCATTTCTTTACGCCAATCACATATTTCTGGTGACGGGAAGGTTGTGACGTCAGCGCACACGTTCCACGAAGCATCTACCCGTTTCGAATTGAAGACCACTTTCAGTCGATTATTTAAAATTATTGTTGCGTTTCTGAGCAAATTGAGCCACCCTCAGCAAATTGAGCCACCCACAGGACTATCAGTACGATTGGAAAACATTGATATCATAACACGGTGAAAAAACCGCCGGAGTTGCCCTTTAAAACGAAGTCTCTTGTACATTTACCATCAGTGTCCTTGCGATCATTTCAAGCCGTCGTGCGACAGGAAATTCGCGATTCCATCTAAATGCTCGCCACCTAGCGGACGCTCCTGGAACCAGCCGATCCAAGGTAGACCTCGAAACGCGGCATGGTATCGCATTACCGCGCGCTGTAAAACAGCTTTGTAGTCCCTTAATCGACGCCATGCCGCCTCGAAGCATCCCGAAAAAGAAAGAATCCTCATATAAAGACTTTTGTTGCGTGCCTCAGTGCGTGTCATCGTGATTCAAAGACAGCAACACGTCGTTTCATCGGTTCCCCAAAGAAGCAGACGACGCTTCGCGCAGGGCAATATGGATTAGGAACTTGCGCATCGGCAAGAAGGTGACGGGAACTATGCTAGTTTGGTCCAGGCACTTCACTCGCGACGATTTCTTCTTCGCCGATGAGTACACAGATTGTGTGTGCGCGCGTTTATTAGCATGCGCGCTTTTCGAAGAGCCGGAGTGTAGTTTAGTTTAGGCGAGCGCGTGAACAAAATAGCGACATCGTTTATACGTGTATATCTGGTAACGTTTCCTGAGTGTGCCTATGCTCAACTTGAACCGCGGTAACATTATTGCTGATGTACTTTTTTCCGCGTACATTGTAGTAAGTAGATATAAAGCGAGAGCTTGCCTTCGTTCGCCGCCTTCCTCCCATGCGCGCGCTGCGCCTCGTGATTTGTTTGCATTTTGAGTTTGTCTGGTGACAATTCAGGATTTATTGCGCTCGTTCCAACTTTTGAGCCCTCGACCTATTCACCGCGCCTCTAAGTTTGTCTTCCGGTACCGCGCATAGAACTGCACTCTCTTAACAAGTTTATAAGTGACGCATTTGTACTCAATGGAGTAACGCCGCGCACAAGTGCTTGCATCTTTCGGAGACGCCTGCTACGCATGAACACGCACCTGCCTTCTTTAACTTCAGGCTCGCTGGGAAGGCTTTTTATCCTGAAGAAAATCTGATGCGGGTCTCCGATCAAGTGCGACGTTTGAACGCACAGCGGAATTATTTCCGCTGTTTCGCCGCTCAAATCTTTAAGACCGATTAATATCAGATGTTCAGCAGCAAGAACCCTTTCGCCTTCGACGAAGCATCGTGATTCGAACCCGCAATCAAGAAACTTTAGCACAGCGCTAAGCGGAAGCGCGGCCGTGACCCTGGATATAGAAGCCATCTTTGTTTTTTCTCAGCAATGTTGCCAGATGAACCACTTTTATTGGAGTTGCGAATTGGGTGTAAGTATATGTGCTGCGTTTCGTCACCTTGCCGTATCGATATCCCGCCACAGCTCGCCACTGTGCTTTGATTAACGGCTTGCTATCCACCAGTATTCCAAAATACATATGCCTAGAGAACACCTGACGATAAGCGTACACTATTCTGCTGTCGCCATGTCGAGCACTTTCCTAGCCACTGGAGTATTCACTGGGGCAGTGCAGCACAGAGAGCTTTCCCGCGTTCCTTCAATGGCCCGTCTGGTGCCGTCCTTGTGCGACCAGACCAGACCCGATTGCCCAGCAAGAACTTACGAGCGATTCCCGCTTCTTCCGCCCCCCGTACCACAGCGACGCCAGTCACATTCTCAACAGCCCCGTCGACCACGTTCCCCGGCCTGTCCTCGACGTTACCAGACGGAAACGGAAGTGTTGCAGCTGCTGGCCTACACTGTAAAAAAAATGGGCCCCGAATACGGAGAAAGTTGGAGGTAAATTGCTGCCAACCTATTTCCGTAATCAGAAAGCATCAAGCCCAAGCTTACGGAGAATTCTCAATACGTACAGTGCATTTATATTACACGTAGAGATTTCAAAAATGCATTACTACCTTGACCCGTAATAAAGAAATGGATGGTCCTGTATTAGATTGGCTGCTTCGTGAAGTACTTACCACACATTACCTGCAATTTCAATATTGACCATGCCAAAAAAGCAAATGTGCTCTTTGTAGATTTATGTGTTCCTATCGCACGCCCATTTTTATTAA